>MU227193.1:9780-48698 GCA_018584345.1 Thuja plicata | reverse complement strand
TATGTTATGCCATATAAATAATCTGGAGGACCGTGTGCTGACTTTGAAATCATCCAAGATCATTTTGCCGCAACAAGTGTATCATTGAGTCAAGGAGAATTATATTTCTGGCAAACTCCTCAGTATGCGAGATCATTCATATCAAAAGGTGAAGAGACCAAACATAAGTCTCTGATAAACATTGCACCGGTCTGGATATGAAGGCACCATTCATTACAGAAAGTATTCATACTAGAAACCATTTTTGCCACCAACAGAGGAGTATGTTGAAGCTGTCGACTTCAATAGCTTGTCATAACGTGGAGGAATATTTGAAGACTGATCGTTTATGCATCTACGTTTTCAGAAATACAGATGTCTGGTCTGGAGATGTGCGCAGGAGGACACGACAATGAAACCAAAATATAATCTCTGGCATACGATAGTTTCTGTAGTTGCAAGACAGTCGTTATAAATATATTATATCCGAGATTGATATAAAAGAAAAGCCGTGTAATTGAAATATGAGTTCACAAGTTCCACCTTGTATTATTGATGGCTCGACCGCTCACGCCATTCCCAGAAAATCAAGGGTGCGTTGCCTAAGACCACAGTATATAAATGGATAATGATTGGAGAAGAACTTGGTGTTTAGAGATACGCATCAAAAGGATATGCTTCTAAACAAAGAAGAGAGAAAGCGAAAGTTTACATGAACAGATGGTTTGATATGCCATTTGTCAAACATCCTCATGCCACGTAGGGATGGTAACGGTTCCAGAATAAAGCAACACGTCGGTTCATGAAACGTAGCCTCCATCTATCATTTATCATTGTGCCCGCCAAAGAAATCATAGTTATATTTAGTTATAATTAAGACAAATACACTGTTAATCTTTATGAAGCGGTGCATCCTTTGGGAAAAAAACCGCATGACCTTTTATTATCATATAAATACAAGGTAAGAATAAAACAGAAAAGGCACAAGACAACAGCCATTTTTACTCTGGCGTACATTATATTGTTTTTTATAAAAAAAAAAATTTCTTCATTTGGCAAAGATGAGATGTTGAACAAAGCATGTGGACAGTGAACCATTGAACATATCTTTATATGCGATTTTGAAGTTGAATTACATTGAATCGAGCATCGGCAACGAGTGTCTTCATTGTATTTCTTTTCTCGTATAACCAGTAAGGATTTTTATTTTGTCAATTTGTACAAAGCTTTGGAGTTAAAAATATTATACAGTCCGTCCTTTATAATTTCTATTTCTATATTCTGTAAATAATTTACTTTCCAGATATTAGGATAAGATCATTTGTAGTATTTTAAGTTTGATTATCACAGTTATAGTGAAATACTCCACTGTGTTCAAATTTGTTGTCTAGTTTGCTTCCGTCTTAGGGAGTTAAAGTGCATTCTAGACTAACTTAAAATTACATATATATATTTGATCTGTCATATCCGGATTATTAAATTGTCCAGGAATTGAAATACTTGAAAATTTATAAAGTTGTACGTAATAAGCTTATATTTTCGACTCTATTGCCCTTTTTGAAAACTGGCACTGGTCTTTTCATTATTCATAATTCATCTTTTTCATGCTGGCAACTTTTTTATATTCTGCCATTTGAAGAAATATTGTATTCATCTTTGAAATTTATAATTACTCTTTTACTTTAAATTAATTATATAATCATATAATCGTTTATCCTTTTGCAATACAGAATTCCAAGCTTGAAGCATTGTTTTATACAGTTGTACGAATTGGCGTCATTTTAGCGGTTTTAATAATCGTTGTGCAAAATTGAAAGTCTCTTGTCATCTTGCCATTAAGGATTCTTTTCAAATACATTAATATTTTAACCATTCTGCTATAAGCACCCTGGGCTTAAGTATTTTGGTTCAGGAACAGGTATACCCGCCTTGGCCTTGCAGAGCCAGAAGTGTAGGGAACTCGGATCATACCGTTCAGTTCCGTCAAGTTGGACATAGCAGGTTGGATATCCTGATATCAAGTTGGCAAGGCTTGCAGGATTCCAATCCGTCGGTTTTGAGAACCAACAACGTGTAGGCCGAGGTTGACCTACTCTGAATAGTAGAGATACAATCCATGTTTGCGGATCTAACAGTTCTAGTACCAGACACAGAGTTCCAGTTCACTTTTCTAGCCCTGGACTAGACCGAGGTTGGCCTAGTCCTGGGTGGGTTTTCTGCATATCACCATCTAGGTCGTCATAGCCCCTCTAGGTCGACATAGTCCTGAGGCTCCTAGGTTTATAGGTTTTGCAGATCTCAGTTTTTTGCTCCCGAACCCCGAATTATTCCAGATTTTGACAGTCTTCCAATAGGTCTTCAGGTTTGTATTTTCAAGGTAAGTTAACTTCATCACTTTCTTTTCATAGATTTCCTTTGCATATTAGTTTCAATCCCCTCTTGTAGGGAAAGGAAGAAGTTAATCCAAGCAATTTGCCCCTATGTGAAGGTTACGCATTAGCATTTCTTTTTGTGTTAATTGGGTCTCCTTTGGTGGTGGAATCTTGGTATTCTTCCTTCCTATGTTGTGGGGTATTCCAATTTCCCCATATACATTTTGGTGAACCCGTACCTTACATACCTTGTATTCCTTTTGTTGTGGTTAAGTTAGATTTTGCATTTATATTGAAAAAGAACAAAAACATTGTTTTTACTTTCTTGCATGATAGAATAGTTATTTTTATGTTCTTGCAGATCATTTATTCAAGAAAAATACAAAAACATTTCATTTAAGGCATTTTGGAATGGAGTTGTTATCATCTTTCGCTAGTTCAATTTCAAGTTTCCTTCATGAATTTCAAAATGTTTATTTTCATGCATATGATGATAGTCTACTTCTTGATTATCACACTAATATCTCTCCTAATACCAATACCATAAATGGAAACAATTTAGTGCATAGAGAAGAATCTCCATTTCTTCAAAGAATCTCCCTCCAAATGGTGAGATCTTGAAAGAAAATGTTGATCCTTCTCCTAAAATACATTCCTCCTATGAAAACATTTTGATACAAGAGATAAATCCTTTATCTATCCTTCTTTCTCATCCCCTGAGGGATGAAGCTTTAGTGAGCCATGATTATTCCTCGCCTACAGTGTGCTTTATTCATTGAGATGAGTCTACCCTTGATGATTCTCCTATTTGGGATAAACCCTTGGATATGGATATTGATTACTCTCTCCCTTATGAAGCGATTTTAGGTCATTATTATTCATCTCTTGAAGTGTCCATTTTTCAATACAATATTCCTTCTCTTGATGAGCCCCTGGATAAGAACATGGATTATTCCCCTTCTCTAGAAGTGGATATATTTGTTTCTCCTACCCATTCTAGAGATGACACATTCATATATGCTAGTGACCCTTTTTCTAAAATATATTCCCCTTATGAGGATATTTTAGAAAAAGAGGACATTATAAACGCTTTTCTTAATGTCATCTTACCTTCATTTGACACTCCTAGGGATAAACCATTCAAGGATACCACTAATCCCTCTTCTAAGGTTGACTTGGAAGAAGAGGATCATATCATTCTTAATTACCTTAGTGCTCTGTAATATCCCCCTTTTCTAGAGTAAGATTAAATAATAAATGATAATAAATTAATTAATAAATAAATAATGATAAATTATAATATAATTTTATATTAATTATATTATTAATATAATAATAAAAGAATGTAATCTTATATCTTAAAGAATATATATAAATATTATAAAATATATTATTCAAATGATAATAAAAGAAGATTATTAAATAAATAAACAATAATGTTAAATTTGATTATTGATGATATACATGAATATTAATATAATCATTATTTTATATTATTAAATAAATAATAATTAAACTGAATGATAATAATATTTAATAATATATATAATTAATAATATCATTATAACTATAAAAACAACAATTGAGGAAGTCGCGACTGTATGAATGGTCGCGACCTCCATACCCCCGCGACTTGATATGGTGGGGGAGATTAGAGAAATAAAGAAGAGAAATAAAGAGAAGAAGAGAGGGGAGATATAGAGGGAAAGACAGGAGTGTCGACTGGTATAAGGTGACACATAGGAAATTCTTGGGGAGAAAAAAAGACCAATCAGCAGAACTCAACAGTGATTCCAATCAGCAAACTCCGGGAAGGACATTTTCCTTGGTCTAGTCAGCGACAAGACTTCAGCGTTGGCATTTAGCAATTTAAGAATTGGACCATTAACATAATGCAAATAATATTGATCTTTGTTGAGTCGGCATTAGACAGGAAGTGTTACTGGGTCGAAGGCAAACATCATCATCACACGTATGTGCTCAGTGACTCGTGAAGGTCATAACATAAGATCTAAATACAAACATATAGAAATATTCCATCCCATATAGCCACACGAGTCCAATTCATATCCAATCAATCTCTACCAACATCACAGGAGATCGAACATGGCATAGCAGCATATTTTCGAACATCACGTCATAGACCAGGAGATGTATACAGTGTAACTCATTTACATATAAGAGTTAAGAGGTAGAATCAAGGAAAGATTAGAACACTTAACAGAGAGGGAATGTTTCCAGGAACTAGTGTGCCCTTGCTCAACGGATTAAGGAATTCACAAGGACAAGATGACATTTGTATTGCTAGACAATAAACAATGGATTAGCCGGAAATTAAGAAAGGAAATGGGTAGCGTCATCACCTTAGGCGAATAGGGGATAAGGAATACAACTTTAATAATAAATGGTGAAGTAATATTAAAAGAAACTATTGTGATGAACAACAATCAGGATTTATCCATGGAATGGTGCCATTAGAAATTGTTATGAAAGACATTCAATATGAATAGACCGAGGAGGAAATCGTCAAATGGGAAATTTTATAATAGAGTCTATATTTCTTGGATAAGGAAGGAATCAAGAACATTACATATATTGATTATCGATAAAATAGATAAATAAGAAATAGGTCTATCGATGGAGACCATAGGTGGAGTCGATCGTAATATACAACCGATAATAATATAAAAGGATATAATATATATTTCTTGACAAGTGTGGCGTGATAACCAATGATGCTACAACGTATCTATGAGTCGAGAATTATGCAAATTGTCATTTCCAAGTGCAATCCAATCACCAATTG
Source organism: Thuja plicata (assembly GCA_018584345.1). Classification (NCBI taxonomy): domain Eukaryota; kingdom Viridiplantae; phylum Streptophyta; class Pinopsida; order Cupressales; family Cupressaceae; genus Thuja; species Thuja plicata. The sequence goes on along the minus strand of MU227193.1, from coordinate 43,541 downwards.
GGAATTTTAAGACAAATTAAGTAAGGTCCTTGTTGGGGACATTACATGCTCCCCCTTCTAGCGATGAGTCTATGAAAAATAAGGAGCTTGATCAAGTTAATGCTGTTAATATTCAAGCTCAACCTGAAATAGTCAACAAGCCTATGATAACTATCAAGGGATTTCCTCAAACTTTCACTACACTTGTGATTAAGGTTAAAGGATATAATCCTCAAAGTACTCAGAACAAGCCTATCATAACTGTGAAAGGCCAACCTAGAGACTCTTTAGAGTTTTTCAATGATCAAGATTTGGTAGCTCATACCTATCGTAGGCGGAATAACCTTCAACCTATTGTTCCGGTTTCTTTACTGCCTTCTCAACCTGTGCTTCCTTCAACACCTAGATTACCTACTTCCTTTGGAAAGGAGTATGATTTGGTTGAACAATTACGCACTACTCTTGCTAAGATCTCTTTCTGGGAGCTTCTTCAAACTTCACCTACATATCATGAAGCTTTGCAAAAGGCTTTATCAACTCTTCCGCCTTCTCCGCCTAATCAAGATAATATCAATACCTTTTTGCAATGCATGCATGCTACCCCGGTTCTGCCTCAAATTGTGTTTATTCAAGATGATTTACCTCCAAAAGAAGTTCACGATCAATATGATGCTCTTATGGTAGTTGTCCTTATCAATGGTAACCTCATTCGTAGGACCTTAATTGATAATGGGTCTGGGCTTAATGTTTGTAGTACGAACACGCTCAAAGAAATTAAAGTCGATCTTTCAACTATTAAACCTGATAACATTCCTATACAAGGCTTTGATAATATTTCTAAGAAAACCTTAGGCATCATTACTTTACCTATTAAAGTAGGTCCAGTCATTTTGGATATTGCTATTCAAGTGATGCCTAGACCTCTTAATTACAACCTTCTTTTACGAAGACCTTGGTTACATAATATGCATGTTGTTCCTTCAACTCTGCATCAAAAAGTCATATTTATTTATAACAATATGATGTACACTCTTCATGCGGATGATAAACCGAATCATTGTTTGAATATTGAATCTAATGATACTCCTGATGATCCTCCTTCCTCTAGTTCTCTTTCAGATGATGATTGGGGATCTTTAGATTTCACACCCACTTTTATTGGAGAATATAAAGTCTCAGACCTTAAATTCACACACAATCAAAGTCTCAGAATGCTTCTCTTTCTAATAACATTCGTAACAATTTTGTCGTTGCTTCCATCCATCATGAACCAATTAAACCTAGTTGCGATAACATAGTGACTAATGAAGCTCCATTGACTCTGTCTAATATGGCTTCTTGTTTTGATCTTGGTTATCATTTACTAGCGAAAAATGGATTCAATGGCCATGGATGTGGTAAACAGGAACAAGGAATTCAAGTGCCCTTAGGAAATAGGGGGCATGAGCATTCTTACGGATTAGGATTTAATCCTTATAAGCAGCCGCAAACAGTTAATGTTAATACCATCATAGATGACACTTCAAAGCATGATTCAGGATGTGTGCAACAAACTATTGAGCATAATAAGAAACCTATAGAAGCATGTGGTTTTGAGTTTCCTCCCTTATCCACACCCTCTCCTTCATTATCTAATACTTTTTCAACTTCTATCTTCGATCAAGAAGTGCTTTTGCCTAAACTTCTCTGTGCTAAGGTGATTACTAGACCTAAATGCAAAAAGAAACGTCGTCAACACCTTACGACTCTTCCTTTTTGCCTATATCACTAATATCATGATCACTCTACTTATGAATGTCAAGCTTTACATTATAAAATTAAGCAACTCATTGATAGTGAGGTTATTCATATATCATATCGCAATGAGTTACATTTCAATCCTGATTTCTCTAAATAACATCTAAGTCCCTATTATGATGCTCCACACTATGTCATATTGTTAGCCTACTCCTTGGGGGCTCATTGTCATGAATAGTGTTGTGAGTGACATAATAGGTCCCCTTTACCCTTGTTCTTACACTTTGGGGGGGCAAGGGCCTCTTGTCAATCTCTCTTTTGTTCCCTTAAGGATCCACTTTTCCCTTGGTTAAGCGGCATCTATTTATCGTGTTACATCCAATCATACATAGAAATGTTGGTTTACATTACGGATATGCATCCTTGATTGTAAACCTTTTCATTGTTTGCAATTGGGTTTCCATGGTAGATAAATCCCTTACCTTGGAAACTGAACAGTGTGTCATCCCTCACAAGGATCACTTTTGCACTTCTTGCATGGTATCTCTCTACATTCGTCCCTTCCATGGCCTTGTAGGAGTTGTGACCTCTTTGGCTTGGACTGGGTGTTGCTTGCGGACATTGTCTTGATGTTGAAAGATGCTTCATCCTTGTTTCTCTTTTTTATATTTTGTCCCTGACAGATAGAGTACACTAGCATAACACAATGTGTTGGGGCCAGTTACTCTCCCTTTTTAAGGATTGGTTGAATAGCATAACACAATTTGCTAGACCATTTGACTTATCCTCATGTGCACACACAAACAAAGCCACCAGAAGGTGCATAGTTTTTATGGGATTGACTATCAGACACACAAACCTGCTAGACCATTCAATCCTCTCCTTTGGATCCCTTCTTGGATTTCTAATAATCTAGAAGGTCTGATCCTTGCATTTTTATTTTCGATCCCTTAAGGACACACACATCCTTATGCCCGGATCGACTTTTGCGGATTGCTCTTTTGGAAATGTAGTTTCCTGAGGGTGAATCCTCGATGGGTTGACTAGCATGCACACAAACTTGCTAGACTGTTCAACGCCATCTTTTTTTGTAGCATGCCTTTTTGTGTGGTTCACAGTAAGACACAAATCTTACTCGGCGAGTTAATCACACCCCTTTTTATTTTTACATGCATTTAGAATAGACATTCTATCATTTCATCACAACTTGAGCTAGGTAACTCCGATTTTGATGTCGTTACAGGCGTTAGAATTGTGATTCAGTAATCTTGCTCCTGGAATGCGTTTAGGAAAAGCTTAGGAAAGTTCCTAAATGGTTTTGGAAAGGTGTTTCTCATCACTTTGCATTTCTAGTTCCTCGCGGTAAACATGTCACCATGTTTCACCTTTTCTAAAATTAGCAAGCCGAAACAGGGGGGCATATAGCTACCCGCAAACTTCACAAAATCATCCCTTAGTAAGTCCTAGGTAGCTTTGATTATCACTGACACGTTTTGCAAAATGTGGTTACTAACAGTTTCTTGCAGGCTCTATGTATTGTGGACTTGGTTATATCCTTTTTCTTTACTAAATGTTTTCTTACTTTAGCTTGCATATGCACGTAGTGTCATATACCGCTAAAGTGGGTGCTCAATGTATCGTCCTACATTGGAAGCACTTCAATTTAGTGTGATTGCATGGTACACTTGCATTTAGAATGCATTGGACTTGTTTCTTTTCTCTCTCCTAGGCGAAATTAGGGTAGGATCTAACACAACCTCTTTGATTTCCCTCTTCTTTGGTGCAAAGCTCGAGGTAGGACCTAACCACAAGGTGTCCTTTTTCATCTCCTCTTTCAAAGTGCTTTTTCATCCCGAAACTGTTCTTTTTCTGCTCATCTCTTTCTCCAACCCCGAACTGACTGTTATTTGCAATCCAGGGACAATTCTGGAAGGCTGTGCCTCCAGGGACTAGGCTGAGGTCGGCCTAGTTCTAAGGCACACCCCTTTCGGGATCTCGGGCCCATTTCAAATTTCAAGGCTTCCCGCCTTGTGCAGTCGGCCCTTGCAGGGTGTAATCCCGAAATCACTATAAATTCACACTCAAGTGCTTCATTTGGTATGATGATGATGATGATGACGACGACGACATATGGAAACTTCATGTGGACAAGCTCGCGTGGACATCCCAATTTGACAGTGCAATTGCAAGGTGGAAACAAGAAGGCCTGGAAACATCCATTGAAGCAAGATACTTCTTCACTTTGCATTCTTCTCCCAATCAAGCATTCAAGTATTCAAGACATCAACATGGGGTAGCAAATGGATTCTGAAGGTGGCTTGGAGTACTTCAGCCTTGGGGGCTTGATTTACAGGTTTCGAAAGGACAGATTGAAGTACAGATCTGGATACCCTTTTGAAAGAAGATTACAGATTCGCGATTCATTTTTTGTTCCATCAACAGTCAAGTGCAGGCCGAGGTCGACCTACCCCAGATATTAGAGATACAATCCCTGTTTGCGGATCTGATAGTTCTAGTGCCAAACACAGAGTTCCAGTTCAATTTTTTGTTCCTGGACTAGACCAAGGACGACCTAGTCCTGGGTGGGTTTTCTGCATGTCACCATCCAGGTCGTCATAGCCCCTCCAAGTCGGCATAGTCATGAGGCTCCTAGGTTTCTTGGTTTTGCAAATCTCAGTTTTTTGCTCCTGAACCCCGAATTATTCCAGATTCTGACACAGTCTTCCAGCAGGTCTTCAGGTTTGTATTTTCAAGGTAAGTTAACTTCATTTCTTATTTTCATCACTTTCTTTTCATAGATTTCCTCTGCATATTAGTTTCAATCCCCTCTTGTAGGGAAAGGAAGAAGTTAATCCAAGCAATTTGCCCCTTTGTGAAGGTTATGCATTAGCACTTCTTTTTGTGTTAATCGGGTCTCCTTTGGTGGTGGAATCTTGGTATTCTTCCTTCCTATGTTGTGGAGTATTCCAATTTCCCCATATACAATTAGCATCCTCATCTTCAGAAAAGTATTCCTCCATAGAACATAAGCTCTTTTTACCCTTGCCTTTGAAATTAAATTTCTTTCTAAAATCACCTTTCTTTTGATTGTCTTTCCTATCATCATGTTTAGATTCACTAAGATATTTTTTATACTTCCAATCATTAGCAAAATGTCCTATCCTTCCACAATTAAAGCACTTAAGAGGCAACTTACCTTTGTATCTACAAGAAACTCACTTGAATCTTCTTGAAAGATATGCTTCAACATCCTCCAACATCTTGCATGACTCAAGTTCAGCATCTTCAACAACTCTGAATGTAGTCTCCCTCTTTTCTCTTTCAACTTCTGCAATCTCAAATGTAGAAAGTGAACCAATAAGTAGATCAATTGAATACTAACTTTGATCATTCCTTTCCCTTATTGAACATGTCATTGGTATGAACTCCTTTGGTAGAGTTAATAAGATCTTGAGTATGACATATGTGTCTTCTAGATGTCCATCGACAACTCTGATTTCATGAGCAACATCAATAACTCTGTAAATGTAGCTTTCAAAACTTTCATCTTCTGCCTTTTTTCGGACCTCATACTTATGTTTGAGATTCATCAGTCTTGCTTGTTTTGTCTTTAAATCTCCTTAATATACCAAGACCAGCTTATCCTAGATCTCTTTAGCGCCTTTCAAACTTTCACCTTTCCAAACGTTGTGTCACATACACTACTAAAAAGAATTGCTCTTGCTTTCACGTTAGCTCCCTTTTGTCTTTCTTCTTTAGTAGTCAAATGTCTTCCAAAAGGAGGATAGGAACTAGTTTGAATAACCTCTCAAATACCATTATGCAATGTCTCCAGATACGCTTCCATCTTGTCCTTCTAATAGGGAAAATAGTTCCATCAAATACCAAAGCTTGAAAGTGTAAATTTTGTGCCATAACGGATCAGCCTCAAGTAGTTAAACTTCTTCAAGAGGAACTAGACTCTGATACCAATCGTTGACACACGCTCCAGATGCTAAGAGGGACGGGGGAGTGATTCAACATAAACCAAAACAACACTAACTTGTATAGTCACCAGATGAAACATTAAGCAAGTAATGAACAAAACCAACAACACACGAACACCATATATATATGTGGAAAACCCAAACTGGGAAAACCACAGTGAGCACTTGCCCACAAAGAATAATTCACTGATTTATATAATTTGATTACAAAATATGATAGGAGCTCACTGCTCTAAAACTGCAACCAGAGGCTCACTGTCAATACAACAATGAATACAAATAGGAGCTCACTACTCCGAACTTGCAAACAAAGGCTTACTGCCAAAGTAGCAAGATACAACACAAACTTGTGCACCCAAGACTCATTGTCTTAGGGACAAGGTACATACAACTCTTTACAAGGATAAAGAGAGATTCTCTTGATAATGCAATTGATTTGCACAACATTGTCAACCTCAGCATTTTCTTCTCTTCCATTGTCACTGAACTCTACTCTGTTGACTGTAGATCTTCACTTGTTCGCACACTGTCCACTTGCTTTATAGCATACATTTTACCAAAGCACAAACTGTACTTATATACAAGATAGATCATTGGAGATTACAACAAGGTTGGCCGAGCCAAAAGGATATTATAAATTAAGTTACAATTCAGCTTGGGCAACAACAAAATGTAATAAGGTCCCATGCCAGAAGTATCCAGACCAAAACATAGAATCGACCTAACTGTATAAGAGATAATCACTAAATGAATAGATCACATATAGAACGAACCCATCCAAATAAGAGATAACGATTCCTAGACCTAAATCAAGAAGCATGATCCACTCCAGGAGAGAATGGGACCACAAACATGCTACACATAGCCTGATGCCAAATTTGCAATAACTGGAACAACTTCGCCATTTCAAGCGTGTAAAAACACACTAGCTGATGAATCACCTAACTTGCCAACTGTATTCAGACCTCTCGATGCCATGGTGAGATCCACATGCCATTTCAGAAACACTAGCACATGCCAACAGTCCATGTCAAAAGTCATCACAACACATTTTCAGATCAGGACAACAACTGACCAGAACTGCAACACTGGAGAACACTGTTTCTAGATCACCAGGAACAATTTCCGGATCATAAGAGAATGCCACAACCAAGACCAGAACCTAAATCCATCCGCATAAGTATCAGCACATCTGTAAACCTAATTTCCGGAGCAGAAACCTTCTGGAAAGTACAAATGAAGCACTATTAACTGCAACAGTAAAACTGTGTTTCTTTGTTTACTGAACCACAAACATCTAGACCAAACAGACTTCTGGATATAGGAGTATAATACTTTAGCATGATTAAACATCATCTTCTCATGATCACAAGATACATATCTGTCTTCTACTACACTGTAGCACTAAATAAATACTTGTCTTACACCGTAATGTAGCACTAAATGCATACTTGTCTTCCACTGTACTGAAGCACTGAATACAGACTTGTCTTTCATTAATGATAATAGATTTCCACAATCCATGAATTTTTATGCTGTGCTTCTGGGAAAGATTGTGTGTAAGTTTTTTAGCATCAAGATTGTCTTTCATTGTTCTATAAGTTTAGTACACAAGCTTACATTTCCAAATACAACAGACTTCTGGACCACAGTGTTTCAGAAAACATAAACACCTTCAATACACAATGTTTGAAATCAATGACAAGAGACAACCAAACATATATTTCCAACAAGCCTTTGTTGGTTCGATTAGCTAATGGTCGGGAATGTACTTCACTCTTTTTTCTTTCAGGATATTGGAATACGAAACTTGCAAAGAAACAAATTTACTATGTTAAGACTAACTTCTAGTTCCAAATTTCAACAAAATTACAAAAGAGATAGGGTAACAAGAGATTGTGAAAGAGAACATGAAATTAAATCCTCAGGACATCAACCATGAAAGAAACCTAAACTTGCATACAAAAAACTAGATCTGATCATTTAAACTTGGAACAAAATAAATTAGACATCCACAATTTATAATATCCAAATGTAATCAACAAAGCAAACAATATTACGATTTCTAAAAATTCATCAAAATTACACAACCATACCCATTCATGCGCACATGTAAGACAAAATCATCCTTTAAAGCACAAAGAACATGATCGAATCCATTTATCGACCACCACAAGTTTTCCACAGCTAACACTGATTAATCAAACGGCGAAGTAAATTGACAATGAACACACAGTGGCTCTTGAATTTGAAATTTACATTCAAATTCACAAAATTAGCACATGAACACACTAAGATTGTAACACCAATTGCATATAGAGTTCTATTGCAAAAATCTTAACACTTATTACAAACCAATACTAAGTTTTTATAGTTTTTACAACTTTGAAATTGCCAAACCCGTAACTAGGGTTTTTGGGCATTATTTCTGGGCGTAATAAAATTAAAATTAAAGTTTATCGTGCTAAAACTTCAAATCACATGTATTTACAACCCAAAAAGAGCTCATTTGAAGCTAAATGTGTCCTAGAATTTCGAGTTACATTGAAGTTTAAACAGAATGATAACATGCATGCCCAGATCCACTTTTCTAGCCAAATGGTTGAGTATATCATTGAGAAAATTGTCTCTTGCCATCTGCTCGGCCCCATAGATAACTAAAGACACAAAAATAAGAATCTAGAAGAAGATTCTATGCTCGAAAAACTGCCATTCTCAGCAAAAACGTGGCTCACTGTATTCCTAGCCACTTTGAAAAACTAGAACACTGCTCACTAATACACTTCTATTTACTTACAGATGCGCTATGAGCTCAAGAAAAGCTTTATTGGAATAGTTATGTTGACATCCCCAGTAGGGGAAGCTTCATGTATTCCAGTTGAGCCTGCTGATTTTTATGAAAAACTCTAAGCTGCTTACCCTCCTACTGGAATTGATGCATCTCGTTCCTTACATATAACAATTCCTTCTTCATTGCCTGCATCCAGTCAATATCTTCCTTTCTATTCACATTTTCTAGCTTCCCTTTAAGTTATATTATTAATACTATATGTCTTATCTTTATCCTCATCTTGATACAAGGTGCATAACAGGGACTCTATAAACTCTTCAATTCGTTGCACCAACATCACTACATCTCTTTTCTTCTTAATGAGGCTCTTCCTTTTCATGGAATCCTTTATAGCTAGCTTAATAGTCCTCAGCCATACATCTATTCGGTCTACCTATCCTTGCTAAAAAATGGCAGCTTCTACTAACTTATTTACACCTACTTGCTTCATAATTTTCAAAGTTGGGAGGAAATCTTCCCACATCAAAACAATTTCTTCAATGCATGTACATTGGTCATTGGTAATCATATAATTCAAAGTGGTTATCTCCTTAACCATAGCCCTCAAATGTGTCAAACCTTTCTTTATTGTTTCTTCTCCGAGCTGCTCTGTTTCTTGTTTTCATTATTCACAGACTTTAAAGAAAGGAATCACCTATGAAGGTTTCACCCATGCTTCCAAGGTTGCCTGTAGAGATGCTTCTGAGTTGGTAGGATCTATAGGACCAACCAGCTGAGTTATATACTCTTTCAAAATTTTGTTCTGGGCTGCTAAGTCCCTTATTTTTGTCTCATATGTATGCATCCTCTTGAATAAAGAAGTCACCCCTAGCACAACCAATGCCTTCTCTCCCTCCCGCGTGGACACTCTGAGGTCTACTTCTTCCAACATAAAGTCTTTAGGAGTGATCTCTTCCATTGGTTTGCCCTAGGGAGGGACAACTACCTATGATTTCCAATGTCCCCTTGTATCCTCAGTCACGACAAATATTCTTTGTGCCTTGCGCTAATTGGATTCTTCCTCATGAAAAACTTTGCCTATCTAGGAGAGATCCTTTGTCTCCATATCATGATAAGTTTTTTTCCTTGGTTGAATAGCCTTAGTCAACCACGTGGGCCTAGTGTTTGCGGAGAGGGGCTGATATGCTCCTATTTGGAACAAATTGCCTTCATCCACCTGCTCCTCCTCAAGCTGAGACAGACAGTATCTGTGGGGAAGTTGTAGTTGCTTGATCTGAATGGGAAGATAAACTTTCTTCCTCACCTTATTGAGATGGAGCCTCTTCTTTTGACTGACCCGTCTCTTGTTCTTGTTCTTTATCGTCTTCTTTTTTTGAAATTTGAACTCCCCCCTTCTAAGGTTTTCCCCTCTTCATCAATGGGTTCTTGTTGCCTTTCTTCTCCCTTTCCTGGTGTATCTTCCTCCACATTCCCATCCTTACCTTGCCCTCCTTTTGTAGCTGTTGCAGGAATTTGAGTATCCTGGGGAATTTCCTCTTGAGTATCTTTGTCCCCAAGGTTTCCAACCATGCCCTGCAGTGAAATTCCTATTGTATCTTGTTCTCTCTAGGGATCTTGCAAAGATTCTTTGAAACCAACAAGATTTTCAAAGTCTGATATATCAAACTCATTGAAATCCAGAGGGTCAACCGATGGTTGCTCTTGCTCCACGGCAGAATCAGATTCAATATTTTGTATTTTTGGGGCAGCTCCTTGCTCTTTTGGCTGCTCCTCTTGAGCTGCACTTGTTTGGGGTGGTTCAGAAATATCTTCTGAAGAAGGTTCACCCAGATTGAGCCTACAAGCAACTATGGTGGTAGACCTTGTCCTTCTGACAGTTGGGGGTGGGTCCTCTTCGTCTTCTTCCTCCTCTAATGCTTCCATGATTGAGGCCATGGAGGGAGATTTCTTCTTCAACCTCTTATAGACTTTTCGTGAGGGAGCAGGAGGAAGTTGAGTCCTTTCTTTGTTCGTTCTGATTTTGAATGGTTTTATCATCGACTCCGAAGAGGAAGGGACATCTATTGTTGTAGAAGAAGTAAGAATAGTAGTGGGAGTTACTGGAGGAGATGGAGCAGCAGCAGTAGGAAGTGGTGCAATTGTAGAAGATTCACCCTGCTAATTATCTTTGGCCTTTTGTTGCCTCTGAATTTGAGGGGATATATGAGTGGCAACCTCCCTTGCATGACTAGAAACTTCCCCCCACCGAGAGGTGGCTAGAGTTTTCTTGAATATGAACACATGAGATATCTTGCCCTTACCAATATCAAGCTTCAGAGGCTTGTCTACCTTCTTTGTCATAGGTACTAGTTCTATTTTGTAAGGCTTGTTTAAGCATTCCCTTGTACATTCCACTACATGTCTCACCTTGAAAAATATATCATCAGATTTGTTGGCCAAGATTTCAACATTTAGAATAGGCCTATCAAAAATCCTATCTTCATTATATAGGGGCAGCAATACGTCCTCACAATCTAACTCCCAGTGTTTATCTAATATGTACATTCCTTCTGCATCTCTGGCCAAATCAAGACTCATTCTACAACAATCTTGAACCCTGACTTCATAATCATCCGAGCAATTCGCCCAGTGGTCTTCAATATGGGCCTCGTGCTTGAAATGCGCTCCCATGACATGACTAAAGGTACCCGTGGGGTCAAACTTCCCCCGAATTATTGAAAGGTTCTCTAGCGGACACTCGTCCCACTCAAGGTATACAGACTTGGCCACCTTTACGTCATGTGCGGAATGAGCACCAATCCCAATCAAGAACTAGAAACAAGGCTTGTGCTTGGAAACTATCAACCTATTGGCTCTGATATTTGTCGGCACAGCTCCATGAGAATCAACCTATCTGATGGATATCTAGGGAGCTTCTTCGATTGCAATGTGCAACCTGCCACCCTGATGTAAGTGAATATCCTGAATTGAATATAATAATTGCCCACTTTCTTGATTTGGGCAGCTACCTCTACAGACATTCTCTTTGCAAAATCTCCTTCAATTGATCTAATTATTGCAAAAACAAAAGCATCATCAACAATTCGGTACTCAGGGCTGAATGGATTCAATGCTTCTTTGCACACCAATTGAGGGTAAGTCTTATATACATATGCCTTTGGATCCTGTAAGGAATGCTTGACTCTTAATCCTAGATATGAGGCCCAGGCAGCAAGCAGATATACTATGTAGGAGTTCATATAAAACCTCGGGTCAGTTTTGACCCTCTGTAGTTGCTCATCAAGATTGTCACTGATGAGCTGCTCCCATTCTATCTTCTTTTTCCCCTTCTGAATAGTATCAATGTAGAGCACCATCCATGTTTCAAGTTGCCTAGCCTGTGATAAACCGAAGACCCTTCTTAACAATGTGACATAGTTGGGAGGTTCATCTTATCAAGTTGGCCTGTCTTTTGAGGCCTCTCTAACTAATTTTGGTTGATCTTGAGGTCTACATTAAGCTCATCCCTATAGTATCTCTCTGCTCGTTCCTTTGAAATATTGGAATATTCGTTGGAGATGGGAATGTGGAACACCTCGATATTATCAGGCCTTATAACCAAGACCACATCACCCTGTTTTTTAAGAACCTCCTTTCCTCAGGCTTGTAATGCTCAACAATTGTCATGATGAGATCCGGAGATTGAACGGATACTAGAAAACCTGTTGCATGGACAAGACCAAACTAAACCAAGGAAGAGGCATCAGGTGTACAGTTGTTAGGATTAGCGATCCTCTAAAGGAACTCGTTCAGGTTCATGTGACCAATGTCGGTGTCTATGATCTCGCTGTAGAGATTTCCCAACTTAGAGGGCTTTGAATAGCCCACAAATTTGTACTTCATTGGGGTTACTGAAGACATTCCTTGTTCTGCACCTGAAAAAGGGCACTAGTCAATATCATTTTATTGAAACCAAACTAACCTAATCTATGCAAAAAAATCAAAACAACTAGAACAAAAACCCAAAACCCTATTGGATCGAGAGAAAAACCCTCAAACCTAAGGTTATCAACAGTTCCGAGGTTTCAAGGTTCGGGGCTTCACGAATCCTTGAAACATCGAACCAAGCCTTAGTATGACCCTTGAAAATCAAATAACCGGGAAATCGAAGATCTTTGATCCCCAATTTCCCTTCTGGGGATCTAGGGTCAAGGTACCCTCGACGCCCCCATGTTGAGCTTTGAAGACTTGGGCTCCCTTTGTCAGGGATTGGGGATCCACGAATCTTGGATTCCCTTTTCGAGGATAGGGATTCAAGGAACCCTTGATACCTCGATGATGGGGAGGGTAAGCAAATTTCAAGGATTGGGTATCCTAGATCCCTGATACCCCGATGGTGAGCTAGGGTTTGCAAATTTAGACTTAGAACTTTCTACAAAAAAGAGTTTGGACTTACGCGCCAAGGGTCTTGGGAAATAAGGACGCAAAGAAAAAACCCTCTTAAAAAAACAAACGAACGACCCAAAACAAAACAAACCCAAACACTAAAAACCAGAAAAAAAGAAATGGAAAGAAAAACAACTGGAAAGAAAACCAAAACAAAATGAGAACCAACCTAAGTTGGGTAGGAGAATTTGAACAAAAACCGACTTCAAAGAACAATGGATGACAATAAAGACTCCCCAAATCAAGGCGCAATCTTCCACACAAGCGTTCAAGAATCTCAAGTTCGCAGTTGAAACGTTGAGAGCAAAGAAACTATCATATAGCTCGAATGAAAGCAAGTGTGCAAAAATAATGAGGGTGAAACCCCCTTTTATACCGTTCGGGATGACGTCATCCATTAGCCCCTATGCCATCGAATTGTCAGGGGTCAGGGTTTCAGACATCGGGGATGTTGTGGGTCTGGTGAGGACCTCCTATCCCCACTACCCCGAAACCCAACATTGATAGTGATTTGGTGATTTGGGGTGTCGAGGATTCGAGGAATGGAGACCACCCCAAATGTCTGACACCACACACAAATCCAACTTAGGGGAAGGGGAAGAAGCACAGAGACCTTATCACTTAGACATCGAACTATCGGGAACAAGGGGTTCACAATCTAACTCACCCAATGTGACTGATTGACAAGGACTTTGCTAAAAAGGAAAAAAACAGGGGATCCCCATTAGGTCAAATGGCTAGAATGGGGTGTGAGTTGTGGAGACACAACTAGCTTTCATTAACAAAATGGGCACCAACTCCCAGAGAGCACCAACCCTCCTCGAAGCACCAACTTCAGTTTGAGCACCAACTCAAATGCAAAACTCAATAACATTTTTCAGAACATACTCAACAATCAGAAAATAGATAGCAGCAACTCTGAAGCATATAAACTCTTATTAGTCTTCCAAAATCTGCCCATGATCACCTTAGAGATACAATATACATCCACTTCACTCACTCAAGCATCCTTCAAAGACCACACATATGTTATCAAACATCATCCTCAACTCAAAAATTCTCGACGTCAAATAACATAGCCTTCTTCACTCAAAAACGCTTCTTAAACAAATCACCACACCCATCTTTCCTTCATACTTCCAACTCCTTCAATCTCCAACTTCCGAAATCAAATGTAAGGCATACATTAACACACTCCCTTAGTCACTTATTATACTCCATAATGCATTGGCTTAGTCACATACATAGTCTATTACATGCACGACTTTCTTAACTTCCTGCGTTCATGAAAACACTACATACCAAAAATCATCGCTATAAAACAAATTCCTCCACATAGATACAAACAAAAACCATGACACCTAAAAACATGCCCAACACTTTATACAAAGGATCAACTCTACACCGCATAGTAATAGGATGAGTATTCATAGTAGAACTCTTTCATACTATCGAATCCAACTGTTCAACTCTATTAAAAGATGACTCCAACATTTCTTCGACTTAGTCACATCCGCTATTCTCTTAGCTGCTAAACTTCCTTAACATCATCCACTTAAAAAAAGATCTGCACAAATTTAAGACCAGTGATAAGAGGAGTAATTAACACAACTCAAAAACCATGCATCAACAAGTCTGTAATGAGTCCAACACTTCCGACTCTATTAAAATACAAATATCGACTCCATAATTTTTTACTCCCATCCACGTACATGACTCAACAAAACAATAATAATTCTTCAGTCCTTAGTCACTTAGGTTCAAAACATCTCCATGCCTTTGAAGCATCACACAAAAACACTCAATAGTCCCAGTAATAATGTTTTCACTTCACTTGAGAAGCCCTGCCACACAGAAATAATCACCCATATAATCCTTTTAAATAATCTTTTTTATAAAGATGATTCATTAAATATAAGAAAGCAACCTCTTTATTTAAAGGAAGGAACGACTGTCCAATCTGTAGCAAGGTAACGTCTCTACCGCTCCCCGTGTTTTTCTCAAATAAATATTTCCTGAAACCGCCCCTCACATATGGCAGAAGGTGGAGAAATAAATGACTTTATTCCAAGAAACAAAACACCAATCATTAATTTGCCTGTCATATTCCGAAGAAGTCGCCACATAGAATTCTGAAGAAATCGTCCTTTTGAAAATTTTACGTGGACATGGCAATCCAGCAAGCAGGTGAAGCGGACAAGCAAAAACCAGCTCAAGCAGACAACCAACCAGCTCAAGCAAACAACCAAGCAGCTCAAGCACGCAACTGAGTAGCTCAAGCACACAACCAAGTATCTAAAGAAACCATGTAGCTCAAGCAAATAGGCAACCAGCTCAAGTAAGTAGCCAAGTAGCTAATGAAGAATTGATGAATAATCAGCAGCTTGATAAGCATTTCATTCCAATTCTCTATTACTTTGAGTAATCCTTCAAAATTAATATAACCTTGATCATCAACCTTTGACATCAATGACAAAATACTCAACACTTCTCGCATCTAATCAATCTTCCTCTTACATCTTCAAATTCTTCTCAAGGAATGTGAGTCTTATTGAGAGAGACAATGTTTGTCAAGAGTATGCCTTCCTTAAGGGAAGGAACCTTTGAAAACAAATGCATTTATTAAAATCTTGCTTTTACAAATTTATTGACTCCATGATGCCTTTTCATGACTCTCTCTCTCTCTCTCTCTATATATATATATATATATATATATAACCTATTCATGTATCTACTCCAAAAGCTGATATATCGTATGCTCCAAATCAGGTATAAGGTTTGTGACAAGAACAATACCGAATCTGCTCTTGATCTACCTTATAACTTACCTCAATATGATGATCAGATTTGCCTTATTCTGCTCCAGAAAAGGAGTATGAAGTATGCACCAAAACTAGTATAGAGTCTGCACCAAAATGACTATCAAATCTGCTCAAATATCTTTCACAAAGTCTGCCTAAAAAACTTTAAATCTTCAACAATCTGCTCACAAATGATATTGCATTATTCACTTACCTCCCCTTTAAGTCTGCATATAGATCTCCTTTTATATTTTTTCTCTTTTCACATATTGATGCTCAAAATTGTCCCATAAATCTTCTCATATATCTTTTATAAATCTGTGTAAAGATCTTATTTTGTGCTCTCCATATAAAGCAATATTCAATAAAAGCTTGCTTCTACCACTTAAAACAACTCTCTCTATATATCATTCAAGAAGCATCTTTTCCAAGGGATGCGTCCCATACTTGGGTGCCACCTTAAATGGGGTCATCTTCTTTAATTTTAATCTTCATTATTACCAACAAATGTTTGTCTTCCTTATCTTAAGCGCTGCTCTTCTTAGATATAGTCACTGCCTTTTTATTTGCATATAAGACAAATTTTGTCTTCAATTTATTAGCTTCTGGCTGACTGTGTATGTATTTTTAGCATCAACGTTTCGGATCACACTCCGTGATCCATCATCAGGATGAGAGAGAGTGCAGGATATGTAAAAATATAAGATGCAGACCAAGCCTCACTCAATAGATATAAAAAGGGACGGGAATAGGAGGGGGCACATAAAGCAAGGAGGAATAAAGAAGTAAATAAATACTGCTACATAAGAAGACAAAAAGTTATAAAAATAAAAAGGAACTCAAAGAACCCAATAAGAAAAAACAAGACAAAAGAATAAAAACAAGTACTAAAAACAAAAATAGAAGAGATAATAAAGAACATAATAAAATATATAAAACCAGATAACTATAAATAAATATGTCTATGTTACATACATTAAATATGAACAAACAAAAAAATATAAATATGTAAATAAATTTTAAAATAAAAACACAATGTATGAATACAAATGCAAAAACAAATAACAAAAAATAAAAACATGAAAAGGTTTAAAACTATTATGTGTGTCATCTATAGATCTGCATGTATGATAAATATAGTATGTATAGATCTATATAACTACATATGTTAATATATAAATATATACAAAAGCAATATAAACCAATAATAAAAAATAAATAAATAAAAACACAAGTCTATACATACATACATATATGCACAAAATATATGTAGCCTATAAAAAGAAGAAAGAAAAATATACAAATAAATAAATAAAAACAAGTGTGTATATATATATATATATATATAGAAAATGACAACAAAGGGGGACCAGGGGAACAAATTGACATGAGCAAAGCCCAAGGGGACCACCAAATAAATGCAATTTAAAATCAAACTAGGAAGAAAAATGCCAAGAAAACTAAAACATAGATATGATTGAAACAAAAGAGAACAAGGAGGAGAAACGTCACACGGAACCGATGCAAGGGCTAGAGAGAACAAGATCAAGCCCAAGCACAAAAAACGAAAAGACAAGACCTCCTAAGTCCTGAAACAACCCCAAAAAACTAGAAAAAGGAAAAAACAAGAAAAAGAAAAGAAAGAAGACAAGATAAAATAAATGAGTCAATATTGAGAAAAGAAAAAAAAATGCAACCATAAGATAAATGAGCACAAGAAGAGAAATTTTAAAAGAACTACAAAGACGCAACAAGAACAGGAACATAAGAACTAGCATAGAAGACCCACTGAAGCTAAAACTAAAAGGAAACGAAAACACAAACTAGCACCTAAACAATAAGAATGAATAAATAAAAGGAAAGAAGAAAATCAAAATCAAAGGAATCAAAACGAAAACCAACAAGCTCAGAGCTAGCCCAGAGAACGAAAAAAGAGGAAGAAGGATGGAACCTCTAAAGGTGCAGAGGAGAGAGGAGGTCAAGAGTTAACCACAAAGAAAAGGAGTGGGAGAGGCCACAATGGGTGATGAGGAGGAAAGGAAAAAAAGAGGGAGCAAGATAGCATCAAGGATGATGGTCACCTTTTGTCTTGATGTGCTTTTTGTCTATAAGTGCTCCACAGAAAAACTTTTTGATCGCTGCCTTATAATATTTAATTTCTACCTTTCATACTAATTGATGACATAATTATCTTAATTGCTGCCATACTTGATCTGTCTTTAATAATAATTCATGTTTTATCCTCCGTTTCATCTTTACCACTTTAGACTTTGATCATTTCTACTTATATCATTGCCTTCTTTACATTTAGATGTTGCTTTTCAAATACATTACTTTTTGTTCTATCATTTTGGTGATTCGCAAAGTTATAAACGGGGTTTTGCCTTGGTAAAAAGTCAGCCATTATTTCATTTAAAACAGTCTTGGTCCCCCAACAACATTTTGAATCTGCTTCGTAAACTTGAACTTTGAACCTGCCGTATATCTGCCATGCAGCCAAAGGAAGTCGGCCAGTATAAAGATGTGTCTTGGAAATATACGAATGTCTGGTCGGTTATGCACTAATTTAATTTACTTTCAATGCTACATATTATACTCATTGTTTTCTTATTCACTGTTAATTGCTGCTCCTTCATACATTTCTTCTCTTCATAAGATATTCCCTATTCTTCATTGATAATATCATTGTGACATCATTCATAAGATATTCCCTATTCTTCATTGATAATATCATTGTGACATCATTTATTTCCTTCTTGACATCAATGAATTATGTTTTGATATCAATAACAATATGTTAAACGATCTCATCCACTCTTTTAACATCAATGACAATATCTTTGCCAGCAATCTCCACTGAATGCCTTCGACATCAATGACAATATTTCCAACAATATCCTAGTCTTAAATAACTTTATTTCAAGAAACCTAAGGCAATTAGAAGAATATTGCCACCACCTTTAAATCCTACATTAAAGCCAAGACTTGTCCACAGCGAGCAAAAAAAGGAGTTTATAAAAAATATTTTTGGAAAATTCTAACACGAACAGTTCTCTTTACTGATCCTGTCACAAAGCGCTTTTCAATAAATAAAAAATCTTACTGATTTGGGATATAAAAAATTTCACTTGGAGAAACAAAGAGATATCAAAATGTCACTATAAAATGTGGCTATAACTAATCAAACTTACAGGTGGAGTGAACCACGGCAAACTTTGGGAGTTTGTAAGAATGAAATCTCCTTTATTTATAGGGCATGTTGTCTTCGAACAAAGATCGTGAGTTTCAGTATGAACGCGTATTCCAAATAAAAAGACCTCAATGGTCACCTTTCCCGCAGGAATTACATCCTCTACATAGCCAAAATAACTATTAGGTATCTGAAATTGAAATGTTGATCTAGAAATCTGATAATATAAAATGACATGCAAAGAGCATAGCATAATTTCCTTGACTAAATTACCAATTAAGGAGTGTTCAATAGAAAACTAATCAAGAAACTCCACACATAACTAAATCAACTAAAGTAACATACAAAAAAGACCTGAAGCTATAGAAAATAAAAATTCTAACATCAAATAAATCATAGAAATAGCTTACCAGACCCTTGAAGCACTGGTAATGCTTAGCAAGACTACTTACATGTTGAAGCATAATGTTAATTAGGTCACACTTAAAAGTGGTCCTACTAAGATTAAATATAGGTCTACTTTAATATACTGTTTAGCCTTTTATAGAAAAGGTCATATATAAATTTGGATTTGACAATTAATTGATAGATTAGTTTATTGTCTAATATTATTTACTTCTATGAAAATGTATAACCACCAAATTAGAATGAATGGTTGCATTTAGGCTTATATTTAACGGATTCCTGTGTGTGAAGGAATATTGTTTTGTGATACATGTATATGAGAATTTGGCATTAATGCAAGTGGTATTGAGACATTGGAAGAAGGGGAGGCAAGATTGTGGTAAGCCAAGTTCTTCCGTCTAATTGAAAAACATTTTCTAAAATAAAGAATATTGTTTTTGTAGAAGCTTTTATCATAAAGTTTTCCCAATGTAGATGTAAATTCTAGAGTGTACTTGTGTTGACTTGTTTCTATATTTCTCTGCATATTTATTTGCTTGTATATTGTTTATTTCAACATGATTAAATGATTACCATGACTTCTTAAGAAGTCCAAAAGTGGATACATTTATAACATGGTTTTAGTATATTTTCCTATTCCTCTCATTTCACTCCCCAAATATCCATTTTTACTCCATCATAAGTATGCTAAGATAGTTCCTTAGTAACTTTTGATAGAAATTAATAATAAACTAAAATTGCTTGTTAATCATTTTCATAAGCAACTGGTGCATTAGAACCGTTGCTCCAGCAAGTTATCTTTAGCAAAAATCTATCTTAAATAGCAGTTCTATCAATAATAAACTAAAAATGCCTGTTAATCATTTTCATAAGCAACTGGTGCATCAGAACTGTTGCTCCAACAAGTTATCTTTAGCAAAAATCTATCTTCAATAGCAGTCTAACTATGACAACATATGTTAAATGATAGTTGAAGCATACTATTAACTACTATTAAGGGCCATGAAGGTGTGGCATGTCTTTAGCATTCAACTCATTCAAACACTTGTCCAAGATATGACACATATTACAAATACCAACTTGCATCCCAACCCACCTCATCCACATTTCTGCTTGATTATTACAAAAATATTTTTTATTTGTATCAAAACAACTTTATTATAACAATACCTTGTGATGAATAAAGAATTCACATGCACTTTGGAGGAATAAAATATAATATGAGAAAAAATAAGATTTGGATATCTCACGAATGTTTGGTGAGATACCATATATCTAAATTAATTGAGTTCTTTAACCCAACTAATGTTATGGGATTATTTTGATTTGGTTGATTTATTCCCAACTAATGTACTTATCCTATCCTATTGTATTGCAAATTGTAATGGATTTTTGTTGTTCAGAGGAGATTCTCATTGAAAACCAAGCGATTAATACATCAGATTAAGATAGCGATGATGACAATAGGCAGCGAGTACAAAGGTAGCAAGTTCATGAATGATAAAAATTATGGCATCGAGTTTATTAAGAAGTCAATGCACATGGTCTAGCAACTTCCTCAACCTAGAACAGTGACTTCTATGTTTAAAGACGGCGACTATATTAAATCGTTTGTTGTAAGTGACAAACAGAAATTCATATAACCAAGATGGCGGATTAATAAATAAAGCTAGTCAATTCTCTAACAAATGGTTTAATCAAAGTCAGCACGTGAAAGGGCGTGACACAAAAAATAAGGGAGCGACTTTACAAATAGCAATTAAAAGTTGTTAACAGAAGGCAACGCTTTAAGACAAGGATATAATATAGAACATTTGTTAGTAAGAGTAAAATGAAGGCCCGTTAATGGGCCTTTGAGGGTTCATCCTCCTTCCATGAAGGTAAAAAAGGAGACGTGGATTCCTCCAAAATTCCAAATACAGGGTTGACAAAAATCAAATTTAACGAAACTTCAAAGGGCAATTCGAGGCCCTCGAGTGCTGGTTTCGTGGTGCGAGATTGGGAAGGAAACATCTTGTTATTAGGTGCAAGAAGGTTATTGGAGGGAACTAATAATGAGGCTGAGGCACAGGCAGCTCCCTTAGCAGTCAAAACAGCGATAGAGCTCAAGGTTCCTAGACTTCACTTGGAAGGAGATTCGCAAGTAATAATAAATGACTTCATCAAAGGTAAATCAAGAGTTTGGTATTTAAATAAATATATCCGAAAGATTAAATCTTTGTTGGGATATTTTGAAGAGTTCAAGATTTCTCATGTGAGGAGAGAAGCCAATGGAGTGGTTGATACTATGTCAAATGTTGGTGTCTTTAAAAAACCAAGGGACAGATACTTTTGTAGAGGACTTCCACAGTATTGAAGGAGCCATTTTTTATTCATGGAACTCAGAGGCAGAAATGTAATATGGAAGCTCTGGTCTTGGGAGGTGGTGGTTTTAATACTTAGTAATCTCATTTTCAGAGTTTGGCCTTGCCAGAGTTAGTCTATAATTCAAATTCAAATACTGTAGCTTTCCCTCCCTTTGGAGCTGTTAGGCATAGCACCAATTTTAATGATGTCGATTGAGAAAGAGGGAATTGTGTAAAATTAATCCAAGTATGTTGTAATCATGAGATGACGTGGAGTTATGCTGGGAATTACCTTCGGTGACCTGCAAATCATTAATGTTATAAGGAATTGCGGAGGAAGTGTCTAGATCAAGGCATGTGTGTTCGTGGGTGGTAAATAGAGGCCATTTGTTTCATCATTTGCAGTTGGCAGGGTTTCAATGTTTTAGCAGTGGATTGTAGAGAGGTGAAAAAGGAAAATGGAAGCAAATTTCTCGCTGAATACCCTTAACCAGGTGTAGGCTTTCAAATGAGAAGCGACTCTGAAGTGGATGAGAGGGATTTTCACCATAGACGACCCACGATTTTGGCAGTGTTTGGACCTGTTTTCGGTGATTCGGTGAAGAGTTTATTCTGATACAACACAGGTTTCAAACCAACATTGACATTTCCTCTGCCTTGCTGGCATGGACTCTACAGTTAGGCACCCGAGAGGAGGCTCTTTGGGTCATGTGAAGGTGTGTGAAGCCTTAGTGGAGTGGAGAGATGCTCCCCATAATTGGCATGGCAGAACTAGGAGTTGGATTGAAAAAAGGGGAGAGTCTTTGGCGGGTTGTAGAAGGGACGACCCAGAGCTTTAAACCCTTTCTAGTTTGGAGTACTATCACTATAAAGGAGAACCGGATTGCAGAAGCAAGAGGGGGTTGGGAGATGCTCAAAGATCTGCTACAGATGTTGGACAAGGAGAAGAGGCAGAAGGAGTAGCTGGATGAGGAGAAGAGGTTGAAGGAGAAGGCGGTCAGGAAGGCTAAGAAGACCCAGTTGGACACCAAGGGTGGAATCCTCATTCCAAAAAATATGAAGAAGCCAGTGTTTAAAAAGAGGCCCAGCAAGGTGTGAGAAGTCCTCTGCCTTTTTGTTTTGTTCGTGGTTAGCCTATAATAGCATGAATAGTTTCATTCCTATTATACCCATTTTGTTAGACAAGGGCTCTGACAATATAGTTGATAGATGTAATAGTTAGCAATAGTTTGGTGTCACTTTTTGTCAAGTTCTATAGCATGGTTAATCATGCCGTTACTGGTAGTAGTTTTAGTGAATTGGTGTTAAAGTATTGTTCGTTCGTGTTTAATAAACGATGAGACAATCATGATAAATATATATATATATATATATATATATATATATATACCATATAATAATTGAATATATAGTGTATATTAATATGCTTATAAGTGAAACCATATATATATATATATATAATATAAAATGAAGTAATGCAAATATTATTGAATCGACTTAATTGTCATTGAATCGACTTAATGGTCGAATATGATTATTGGTCAAGTATGCAAAGGAATTCACGTATCGAGACTGTTATATACGAACAGTCATCGTGACTGTCCGATTGTATTAAACATGCCATTCGATATACCTTGGCGATAGATTACTTTTAGGATTTTCAAAAATATGCCAAAGACTGTTGCAGCCCATAAACAAGTAAATCATGCCTCATTTTATTGGTTTGTCTTGAAGAGTCAAATTTAGAAAAATCAAATGCTAACATGGCAACTCCATCTGACTTGTCACAAGCAAGCAGCTGACAAGTTGTTGAAGTGGGCACACAACCAGCTTAAGCAACTCAAGCACATCAAGCAACTCAATCCAATTCTTTATTACTTGAATAATCCTTTAAGATGTATACAACCTTGCTCATCAACCTTTGACATCAATGACAACATACTCAACATTTGAACACTGATAGTATGAAATTCCATCATTAATCAATGATATTATGATAGTGACAAAATTAGTTGTCTAAGTTCTCGATTTTGGTTTCCACTCCCACACCCCCTCATTGTAATCAATTTTCTTATATAACAAGAGATCCCACTAACTTGTGAGCTTTTAAAAATTCGTCGAATACTCTATGAGATTTGTATCTATGGTTCTTCTGACAAGTCAAAGAAAAAAAAAATCTTCGTCCTCACCATTCAATAAAGCGGTGAAGAAATCTATTGCATCTACTTCCAATGGTCTTGATTTTTGGGTACCTAAGGGTGGTCATTCTTTGTAGATGAAGCTTCCAGCAGAGAAGACAATGTTATGGCACCAATGACTTGGGTATATTGATGAGAAGGGTCTAAATCTAAGAGCCTTGTAAAAGGCCTTGAAGATTGCTAACTCGAGCATGACTTCTATGAACATTGTATTTTTGGTAAACAAAACCGTGTGCAATTTTATAAAAGTTTTCATAAGTCTTCTAGGGTTTTGGACTACATTCATGCAGATGTGTTTAGTCTTGTAAATATTCCTTTGTTGTCAAGATCTTCATACTTGGTTTCTTTTATAAATGATTATAGTAGGACATTTGTTTATTTCCTCAAGAGTAAGGCTTAAGTCTATAGTTGATTTAAGTAGTTTAAATCCTTTTTTGAAAATTAGAATGATAGAAAGATTAAATGTTTGAGGACTGACGATGGTGGAGTGTTTTGTTTTGTAAAGTTTGAAAAGCTTTGTAAAGAGCATGAGAATGAAAGACATAAGTCAACTGCATACACCCCTCAGTAAAATGGACTTACAAAGAGAATGAACAGAATGTTGATGGAGAGGAGTAGTAGTATGTTGAGTGGAGTTGGCCTTACACAAACATTTTGGGCTGAAGTTGTAGCCACTGGATGTTATCTAATCAACGAATCTCCTACATCAGCTCCTGTTGATAAGACACTATGATATCCCAATATTTTGAAATGTAAATAAATGGGCAAGGAGAAAAAGAACATACCTTGTCTTTGTATATAATCTGCATTTTCATATAGTATAGAAATAATTCTATGATAGATGGAGCTTGGCAATCACCAAGGCATCTATCCACAATGTAGACACCTTAGCTATGATGATATCTACAAGTGACCAAGATGATCACTTGTAAACACCACCATAGCTAGTGAGCTATAATGATGGACCAATGACTTGATGATAGGTTTTGGCAACCATCATCATGTGATCACCATCATGTGTGCATTATGCGAATGCCATCAACATACATGCATCCATCCATGACATTCCATCATATACATATGCTTAACATTCATCTCTGTCATACATACATACACAATGGGTGTATAATCATGTCATACATAGATACATCTTTATTGATGTAATTGCATGATCATGTCATCTCATTATAACATTCACTGCCTCATTGCATAATCATATCTACATCATAAATCATAATTGCAATGCATTTCCATACTTACCCAATCCATATATCATTGCATTATCGTATTCACACTCAACGATCCATATATCATTGCATTATCGTGTGTATTCACACCCAGCCGATCCATCAATTATTGCACTATTGTGTATTTACACACTTACTCAATTCTCATAATTGGGTTGGCATTAACAATTCATAACAACATATGATTAATGGCATTCACTGCAATAATCATCCTGATTATTGCGATGAATATTGATGACTCTTCATTTGTTATTATTATGAGAGGCGACCATTCCATCGTGCCTCCTCACTTGATCGATCATGTATATATATGGACATCATATCATTGCACGAGGACATTATTGAATACAGATTTGAATATAAAATATAACAGTTCCTTGTGGATCGCTCTGTTTAGAGCAACCAATTTCCAAAAGCAATCGAAGGTGCAAGCATTTATATTTATATCAGAGACAACATCATCCAGAAGCATAATCAATACAAGATATATCAAAGACGGCTTCATTGTTAGCGCATAGAGATAAAGATTGATCAGACACAGCCTGTACAATATCCATTCATTATTGTACCCGATAATACCTGCATTAGAGACAGCATTGTCATTATATCAACCTGTATATCAGTGTGGGATCAATAGCACAAATCAGAGACAACAGTTCAGGTTATCAAGCATACATTTCTTAATAGTATCAGATACAACATTTGTGGTTATTGTTATGTAATCCTTCTAATTGATTGGAAGCATATGCATTTGGAATTAATATATGTTTCCATTATATTCTTGTTAGTAAATAGACTTGCACTTCAAAAATAATAACACAGAATGTCTCATAATGCCCAAATAGAAGTACAAACGTTACTAACAGTTGGAGAAGTTATCATTGGATTGATAACTTTCCTCTAGATTGAGAGGTACATCTCCCTCTTAGAAAGATTTACAATGAAATAAAATATCGGTTATGTCTTTAACCAGAAGACACAAAGGCATACCAACATTCACCCTTCAACATGGTGTGAATGCAATTGTGGATTTAACAATTTAAAAGAAAACTAAATGCATGGCACACAAACCATTCAATTATTCTTCCCACTGTAGGGGCATGAGAGGGAGATTTGATATTTTGTTTTCAGATAAATGAATGAATGGAACTCATAGAATTTATGACATTCATATGCACAACTATAATGAGCAAGATAGCATAAAAAGATGACTAGAATAGCTCACAGACTACATGCAATCAGAAAGAAAATATTCAAATTCACAGATTCAATATATATTTCTTTCTTTTCTTTAAATACATAACCAAATGGCTCAAAGATCATGTTGTCCTTGCACAAAAACTATGACTGAAAACATTACATGCATTCCCTCTTTCCCTTGTTACAATAAGAAATAATTTTCCTCCTTTGCTGGAGCACACAGACTGCAGAAAAAGAAGAAGCCGAACCCCCCTCTCATCAACTTTTCCCCAATAAATAATATCTTATTGGTGGTTATTCGGTTACTATAACCGATTCTTGAAAAAATCATTTCCTCTCTAATCTTTATTTTCTTTTTCCTCTCGTGATCTCTCATTTATATTTTGATATCTTTATAAACTATTGATTTAAAAGTTTATAAGGATACAATTTAACATCTTCAAATGATATTTGGACAAGTGGCATTTAAATATGTTAGTCCAAATCGAAAAACTCTTCATGCTGGGCGGATCAAAATATTCTGGACAGTTAAATTGGGCCTCGGTGCGGGGGGCATAACTTTTAATCCCACCGTTGGATCTCCTTTATTTTCGGATATGTTGGTGCTGTCCTAGTTGCGCCAAACTCCACCGAAGCAATTTGGAAAATTATGTCCGAGTCAAAAGTTACGCAGCTCTGAGTAGAGGTATAGAAAACTGTCAAAAAAATCAGACTTGAGTTAATGTTATCAACAACTTTCACATTCTTTGCACTCAAACATACAAAATTCACCATTGCCGCCACCACTTGTTTCTTAGAGCTGATATTAATGTTTAGATGAATCAAACATCATCCCATTGGGTTATCTAAAATATTACATCACCTCACGATCACAATGAGTTGGATGAATTTCAGATTTTCAAAATTGTGCATAGTCGCTATTGTGTTCCAGCATTTCTGTTGTTTCTATCGTGCAACCATGATAATAAAATTGCAATCTTTACCATTAATGCAAATACCTCATTAGATACCCATACTAATTGTATTCCATGCATTCTACAATAATTGCATCCCTACAGTACTTTTAACATTTAATTGTTGATATAAATCGGCATTGCCAACATGAAAGGTAAGGAATCATTTCCCTTCATTTTAAAGTTTATATCATGTGATGTTTGTGTCATTTCCAATCTCTGTAATAAAATGTGAGACACATTTCCAGTATATTCTAACACACTAGCAAATATGCCTTGTACCCTATGTGAACCATCTTGAACCTGTGAACTGCATTGAATTGCTTTGAACCTTCTTGAACCGGTTTGAACACCCTCGAACCACTCTGAACAAGTTTGAACCAGTTTGAACCATGTTCAAAGGGGTTCAAAGATTTATGCTTCCACTTTTCATCTTTATAAAACACGATCTTTTCAAAGATAAGAATCAACAACCATGCAAATCCTGCATTTTGGCCAATAATAACAAGATAGGGGCTGAGTTTTGAAATTTTTAAATTGGGGCACTATAAGTGGGCCAACAATTCTGCATATGCATTTGGAACTAATATTCACTTCCATTGTACTTAGCATTTGCAATTGGAATTAAGTGTCAAATAAAGCATTTTATCATTATCAACTTGAGTTATAATTATAGAATTAAGGAAATTCATGTAGTGTCTCAATTTTGGATTAAAAGGGACATTACAAATTGGTATCAGAGCCAGGTTTCATGCATCCAAGTCTTGCATTATACAGTGGGAAATGAAGAAAGAGTTAGCGAAAAACTAGATCAATTCCTAAATGGACAAAGGAGGATCCAAGATTCCATGAACTAGCTTATTGAGGCTTTAACACAAGTCGCCATAAAATCAACCTCAGAAAGTAACCAAACAATGAAGACACCACATTCTCTAAGTAGAAACTTGCAGCCAGGGATCCCCACTTTTACACCCCCAACCAATTCACTCAAGCAACCAGATTTCATCCATCTGCAAGAACAATTCAAAAGGGACTAGGAGAATAGTAACCTAAAAAATGAATTATCTCTTAAAGAATACACAAAAATAAGAATAAAATATCAACCAGCTGTGACAAGTTCCAAGATACAACACAGCACATCCTCCACAAAGCAAGTTTCAAAGGAACCAACAAGTACACTGAAAGAACATATAGGGAAACCCCTGCCTCCTCTCAAGGGTCATGCACAAAGAAAACAGGTTCAAGAAAAAATGATGAAATTACAAGCTACCATATAAATGAATCCAGCAAACGCAGAATACCATCCTCCCAAAGGGAAACTCCATCACTTCTAAGGAAACAAAAGCAAATTCCTTCCCTTCAGTCAAGTCCCCAATAGATAAAAAGATAACGAAAAGAAGGTGGGGAGATGAGGACCCATCTGAAGATACACTCTTGCCCCCACTTAAAGGGAGAAGTCGTCAAGGAATGCACTATCTGAGTCAAGAAGAGAGCATCCAGATTAAGGATTACGATAAAACCACACAAAACGCCCTCTTCGAGTTCAAAGCAAATATGATTTACGACAATCCCTTCTTCCAGATCGAAGAAGAATTTGATAAGCGACCTATCCACGAAGGAAGCTATGAAGAAAAATTGAATGAAGAAGGATTTTTAGCAAGCTTGGAAGGACCTTCTCATAACACATTCCCATGAGGAAGACATAAAAGTACTCTAAGATAGTGGTTCTACACACAATTTCATTAGCCAAAAATGGGTTAATGATCATTGCATACCTGAATACAAACACCAAGATATTAACATAAGGTTAGCAAATGGGACATCCATATGAAGTGACTCTATAACCCCTATACTTACCTTAGAAATGAGGGACTACTCTTACACCAACAAGTTCTATATTCTCGATCTAGGATACATTGAATTAATCCTTGGACTCCCTTGGGTGAAACACATTGGGCCTTTTAAGCAACATGCCAACCAACAAACTTTCAAATTCAAGGATCAAGGCAAGAAATACGTCTTATATGGGTTGCAAGCTGAAAGAACATTAAGCCCCCGAACTAATGAAGTCTCACAATCTTCCTACTCACTAAAGAAGATCCTCAACAAAATGAGCCAAGGCAGCACCTTCTCTAGACTCGAGGAGATCCTCTTCCTACAAAAGAAAGAAACATCACATCATCCAAAGATCGAGATGATCAAGAAAAAAGAGGGAACATTCCGGTTTTGCCTAAATTACAAGAAGTTGTCAGTCAGATCAGAAAGATCAAATGCTTGTGGGCAAGCATTTTTTAGTATCTCAGGAGGAAGTTGAGTGTTCTGCCCCTTCCTAGTGTTCAGTAAATGCACTAGTGTGTGCATTGTGTTAAGGAATATGGATCATTGATAGGAAAATTATAGTTTTATTTTATTGTTTTCAGACTTTGTCTCAGTCTGAATGTTAACGTGAATATTGCTGAAGTTGATTATTATTGATATTGCAGAATTTAATATAAATATTGTATGCTTTGCTGAAGTATTATAATTGCCACGGTGATTGATTCAATACTCAACAAGCATCGAAACTAATATATATATATATATATATATATATCAATGTGAAAGGTTGTGTTATGTAGGGGCATGATCCATATGTGGCTTATGCCACGTAGGGTCATGACCCTATGTAACACAATGATCTGTCGATTATTAACAATCGTGGCAGTCTTTAACATATACGACTTGTATGCAGTGATCTTTGTTAAGTATCGAACATGGATATGTTTCGATACGTTTGATAATATAATAGTCATTGTGCTGCTTTGGGCAGTCATCAATATAATAAGTTTAATATCAAATAATATATATATGTAATTATATATATATATATAGTAATTATATATAAATATATATATATATATATATATATATATATATAATTTCATTCTAACATATATATATGAATGCATTGATTTACTTATGCTATATCAAATGCTTCAATCCGAATGAAGCTATTTCTCAACACTCCCTCTTAGCAAGAGAGGATTTGAACAACATCTTAGGAGTATTCTTTTTGTATGTGCATTTGTGACCATTTGAAATGCTTACATATTACATCTCAGAGAAATGTAAGTTATCTGATCTCAGACACTTCGGGACAACAATTTAATGAAGTCTATCAGATAAAGACCTTGATCCTAGGATGACAATGAAGTCTCCAATATCACAGGTATCACAATTTCGGACATATATGGTCCATCTTGACACATAATTATCATGACCTCCGACACATTTCGGGACAACAATTCAATGTAGTCTGTCATGATAATAAATCAAGAATTTTCTCAATATCATGATATACGGCACAATCCAGGACAACAACTTAATGGAGTCAATCATGATATGTTTGTTATCACAGTCACTGACACAGCTCGGGACAGCACTTAGTGATAACACAACAGATTTAGTATCAAGATATCCGGCACATTCCGGGACAGCAACTTAATGTAGTCAATCTTGATAATAGGTCAGACTATTGTTGAGGTCGTCACCTTACAATAGCGACCTGGCACATATGTCACATGAAAGATCGTCACCTTTCATGACATACACTCAAATGCAATATTGCAATATTTTACATTAAAATATTCATGAATATCTCAGAATTACAATTACAATTTAGTCATACCAAGTGTACCTCTGAAGTACTCTACTTTCAACTTGGCAAGAGGCTTGGTGAAAATATCAGCATTTTGCACTTCAGTGCTGATGTAAACCAATTTGATAACATCTATGTCTACCATATCTCTTATGTAATGGTAAGGGATTTCTATATGCTTGGATCGATTATGAAAAACTGGATTTACTGAAAGTTTGATGCAGCTTTGATTATCACAATGAATCACTGTAGGATTCAAGGGTTTCCCAAATAGTCCAACTAGTAACTTCCTCAGCCATACTGCTTTACGAGCTCCCATGGAAGCGGCCAAGTATTCAGCTTCAGTGGAACTTTGAGCAACTGCTGACTGTTTCCTGCTGAACCAATATATCATAGCCGATCCAAGACTGAAACAACATCTTGTAGTACTTTTACGATCAATGGAACTACCTGCCCAGTCGAAATCAGAATACCCTTGGAGTTGTATCTCAACATTCTCATACTTCAGACCAAGTCCAATAGTACCATGCAAGTATCTCAAGATATGCTTAGCAGCCATTAGGTGAATCTTCTTAGGTTCGCACATAAAATGACCTAGCACATTAGTAGCATAACAGATATGAGGACGAGTGTTTACCAAGT
Organism: Thuja plicata; assembly: GCA_018584345.1. NCBI lineage: Eukaryota > Viridiplantae > Streptophyta > Pinopsida > Cupressales > Cupressaceae > Thuja > Thuja plicata. Next base: position 12,005 of record MU227193.1, on the reverse strand, counting down.
ACATAAGAGATCCAATAATTTGTTTATAGTATGTAGGATCTGTGGTATCTGAATCTTCTGCTTCATTTTTAAGCTTATGAAGATTTGTTTCCATCGGAGTAGATATTGGTTTACAATCCATCATTCCAAATTTGGTCAAGACGTCAGTGGTGTACTTTCCTTGATTTAGGAAAATATAGTTCTCCTTTTGCCCTACTTCTAGACCTAGGAAATAGTGCATAAGACCTAGATCCTTCATATCAAATTCAGCCACAAGATCTTGTTTGCATTTTGCAATAAAATTGTCTTCACCTGTTATTAATAAGTCATCAACATAGAGAACCAGTATTAACATATCACCATCTGATTTTGAAGTATATGTTAGGATCTGCTACATTTTTGTAATATCATAGCTTGGAGAGGTAACTGTCTATCCTTTCATACCATGCCCTAGGAGCTTGCTTAAGACCGTAGAGGGCTTTCTTCAGTTTGCACACATGGAGATTTCTATCATGTGTAGTAAAGCCTTCAGGGTGTTCTATATATACTTCTTCCTCAATTACACCATTCAAGAATGTTGTCTTTACGTCCATTTGATGTATCTTCCATCCTTTAGACGCTACAATGGCAATAATGGTTCTTACAGAAATATTTCGTGCAACTGGAGCAAATTTCTCTTCGTAATCAATTCCAGCTTTATAAGACAACCCTTTGGCAACAAATCTGGCTTTGTGTTTTTCAATACTACCATCTGGTGCATATTTGATTTTGAATAACCACTTTGAAGAGACAACTGATTTGTCTTTTGGTCTAGGTACAACATCCCAGGCTTTATTCTTTAATATAGATCGGTATTCCTCAATCATTGCATTATCCAAGCTTGACATGATAAAGCGTCTTCAACATTTGATGGTTCAGATTTTGTAAGCTCAGTCAGGAATGCAACATAGCATGTTTGATTTCTTGTTTTCTTATTCTCTCTGAAAATTTGATCAGGTTCCACGTTATTTCTTCAATCATCTTTCTTGCCCATAGTGGCCTTTTCTTGTTGTTAGGAATTTCAATATTCTCAAAATTAGATGATGGAGGTTCATGATCTTCTATGACGTTCTCCCTTTGATTGTCAATTGTATGATATTCATCTAATCCTATGATTGGATCATTGTTTGTATTTAGAGAGAAGTTATAAGCAGTGTTTTCTTCAAATTTTACATCTCTACTGATTTCAATGGATCTTTGTCCTGGAATATAGACTTTGTATCCTTTAGTGGTTTCACTATAGCTAACAAATATGCCTTTCTTCCCATCCTCCCGGATGATTCTAGTTTGGTCCTTTTTTCTTTAGGAACATGAATGTATACAAGACAACCAAAGATTCTTAGATGGCTTAGGTCTAGTTTATTTCCTGTAAAGGCTTCTTCAGGTGTTATATTCTCTAAGATTGAATGAGGGCATCTATTTTGGATGTACACAGATGCATTTGAGGCTTCAGCCCAGAATGAGATATGTATATTTTGATCATGCACATGGCTTTGGCGGCTTCAATGATGGTTCTGTTTTTTCTGTCTGCGACTCCATTTTGTTGAGGATTATAAGGTACTGTACACTCCCTCTTAATCCCAACAGAAATGCAGAATTCTTTAAAGTTTTCGGAGATATATTCACCCCCATTATCTGATCTTAGAGTCTTTATTTTCTTCCCAGTTTGATTTTCCACTAGGGCTTTAAATTCTTTGAATTTCAATAATACTTCATTTGATTCTTTAAGTTTTAGGAAATATATCCAAGTTTTCCTAGAGTAGTCATCAACAAAGATTACGTAATACAAAAATCCCCCTAACGAGGGTATTGACATTGGACCGCACAAATCAGTGTGGACAAGTTCTAGTACAACTTTTGATTTATGTTCACTAGTAGGAAAAGACCCTTTTGAGTTCTTTCCTAGAGCACAACCTTTACAACTTCAGTATGTTCAGTTTTTAGATGAGGTAGACCTGTAGTGATCTTTCCTATTGTAGGTAGGGCACTATACCGAAGATGACCTAATCTTCTATGCCAAATTTCATTACAATTTGATACTTCATGACTTAGTGCATGTTTTTGATCATTACATAGTTTGTATCAAAGTAACGAGACTCGGACCCGGCTCGGACCCGGCAAGGGTAACTCGACTCGTGACCCGGCTCGGACTCGCCCGTGACTCGGCAGTGACTCGGCAAAGTGACAAGACCCTTGAAATTTAGAGA
>MU227192.1:616411-632302 GCA_018584345.1 Thuja plicata | reverse complement strand
GATGCTCTAATGTTGCTTGTAGTACTAGAGGAGAAATGAGAGGTTGGGATTTTACTAATCTTTGTCCATACATGATCTAGATTGAACATTTGAAGGAGAAAACAAAGATTGAACCTTTTTAAATTTTTCAAAAGGAAAAACAGATTTGATGGACTGGTTGGTGGAAGGATGAGAAGGTGGTGTGTGACATGGGTTGGCTTTGACAAAGGGGAGCCACCATAATAACAAATTGATTGATGTTTTGGAAACTTATCGATGAGGAGGCATTTAACAAAGGCCACCATTTAAGGCTACATTTGTGATGGGTTCGGAAGGAGGATTGGAAGATCAAGGGGCTTTGATATTGGCTTCTTGTAGTCTTAATCATTATGAAGGGTTCTAAAGCAATTTCCATAGATATCAAATTCAAATTTCATCAACTTCTGAGGGTTTCTCAAAGAAGATATGTAAAATTTGCAAAGTCAATCACTAGCCATCTTTGATACAATGGGATAAGCATGAAAGACATCACACTATATAATTATTGCAAGCTTCATCCTCGTGCTACTGCATATCTAATAGAGAAAGACAAATCACTATTTCACGGGAAACCCTAACCTGCAGGTTTCGTTGAAGACAATAAGAAAGTAATGGGTAATGAAAAAAATAAAATGGGGGGAAGCCCTAACCTACAGATTTAGTTGGATTCTCAGAAATGCCCTCCTCCTGCCTGTGAGTGAACTAAAAAATGAGTTTCCCTTTTCACTTTTTTTTTTGTTTATATCCCATATTCGTCGAACTTTTGACAACCTCAGGTTCGTCAAAATTTCAACAAAATCAGGGTCATAAACAAAAAAAAAAATCTAACAAGCCAATAAAGGCCTTGGTAGAAATTAAAGGTAGAAAATATCTATCAAATGTATTAGTGTAGATCAACATAAGGCATTCTCCTCTAGATGCTCAAGTCCTCATCCAAAACCTTTAGCTACTGGTTGAACAATGTAAGGAGCTCATTCAATTTAGTGATAGTCTACCTTGTGTGTCTTAGTACTCTGAATGCGTCCATGACCACCTCATCACCTTGTGAATCTAGTCAGTTTCCCCAATCATCTATGTCCTTAGCACTGTGCCCAACCTACTCTTCATACCCGATTGTCTCTTCTGGAAGAAAAGAAGAGATGGGATCAACTCGTTGTAAAGAGTTGGTCATCTTTTGAATTGTCTCAACTTGGCGGGCATTTTCCTCCTTAAGATGATTCTTCTTCTCCTACAACTGATCATTCTTTCTGGAGATCAATGTCACTACATCATGTGTGCATCTTGTTGACAATCAAGTCGGGTCTCCTTACCAAGTTTAATTTTTGTAAACTTGTAATCAGAGGACTAAAGTTCTTCTCCCAGTTTTTCAACCAAAATCTCAACAACTTCAGCATACTTGACATTATTTTGATCAACTGTAATCCTTGAAACCATATTTTCCTTTTTACTCTTAGGAGGTTTTGCCTTGTTGAGCTTTCTAAAATCAAACTCCTCCAAAGGATCTTCTTGCTTCTTTCTCTTTTGATTAATGACGCTACGCCATAGAGGTAAAGTGAAAGAAGCAACCTGAGATGTGGAATTAGTAGCCACAATAGATACCAACTTTGACTGTACAACTATCGTGAATATGAACAGAGTCTTAGTTTGAATAGCTAAAGGTGCTTAATTATTTCGTGAAGCCTTAGCCATAAAATGCTCAAACCATGCAATAGAAGTATCAAGAAGTGTCACAGACATATCTGATATGTTGGGAATAGATGAATATGCATCAAACACATTCTCCAAAATATCAAGGTGTTCTTCTAAAGTTGATACCACGACAACCGAGGAAATAGGCAATATAGAAGTATTTCACTAGAAGATGCATTGTAGGAATGTGCACTATGGAAAAGGAATCTACATCTGTATCATGTAGGGACATGGGAGCCTCATTGGAGACTGGTACAAGTTCTTGAATAACATGTATTACTTCTACATCCACTACATGAGATATCTTAGGAATAGAAACCTCCTGCAGCTCATCTTCACTGTCTATCAGATGAATTCTTTCAGGTTCTAATAATTTTTCTCCTACAACAATTGTCTCGGGGATTTTGACTATGGATTTTCCCCCCTTGATGGTGAGCTTTGGAATCCCTTTAATTTCTGATGCCAAAGAGTCATCCTTCCCTTTCCCTCTAATCTCTAATTGTAGTCTAATTGGACCAGCGTGATCAAAGTCCTTTCTTGGCTTAATTTTGATACACCTTAGGCCTCTTTTCTTTAGCCATATGTTTTTGTTAGCTAAGCTAGGCTGAAATCTATCCCAAATAGATGTACTTTCTTTCAGTGACTAGGAAGATGGAAAAATAGGAGAACTCTCCACTCGATGCTTTCGGTACTCAGGATTCAAGATATCATAAGCATCCTCAACACCATCAGCAATCTGAGCCAGATTAAACTCTACAATTTTCTTTAGATTCAATCTTTAGTAGTCCATCTTTTTGATCTCAACCTTAGTGTGCATATCAATCCATATATCCTCCAGGTGATGAATATGTGTAAAGTTTTTCTTCATCTTATCATTCATGCCTTGGTAAGCAAAATAACTTCTAGACATGAACTTCTTGAGAGTGATTTCTTGAAGTTCTGCCTCCATGCACTTAGAATTAGGAACAGTAGTCACAGTGTATCCTCCAATCCAAAGTAAGTTATGTGAAGAAATCCCCACCCCAGGCCTATCTAAAGTAGACTAGTATGCTTGGACAACCATAAGCTTCCTTGCAAGTTCCATCAGAATGATCTTGTTAGTGGGATAGCATAGAAGTGTATATGGCTCACCCTCGAAATAGCCAACCCTCATGTAGGTGAATTTAGGAAATTGAAGAAACAAGAAGCCATATTTATTCACTTTCAGCCAAGCTTCCTTTAACGCTTAGTTCTTGGGAAGATCTTTATCAAAACGATACGTGAAATTCCCAAAAGAAGGAATCTTGCACCCTTTTATAATGTACTCGACTTGGTCTGAATGTTAATTTTTTGTAATGCTCCTAGACTGGCACCAATGATCTATCTCCCTTGGTTGAAAGGCCAAAAAAAGATCCCAAGGAAGCTACAATATAAACTAGGTACAAGGTCATGTAAAATGTGAGGGTATCAGAGACTTGAGATAGTTGCTCACAAAGTATCACTGATTATTTCACCCTAGAAGAGCTTCTTCTTGGACCTCAGGATCAAAGAGATGAATTTATACATCCAATGCTCAAAGAAATTGGATCCTTTGAGACCCATGATCCTACTAAGTTAGTGATCAAATCATTGATATCCTCGTGAAACTTTGACCTGTGAACATTCTTCGACCATTTAGACAAACAGACTCTCTTATTCACCAACCAATTTTTGTTGATGTACTTTATGCAATCATATTTACCCTCATCCCATCTATCCTGGGCCTTTTTCTTGGTCATATCTATACAAATTGGAGTAAGAGGGACTTTGAAGATTATGTCAATCATAACAAGATCAAGACTGAGAATGATGTTTGCATCATCATCTCTGATGGTCCTAGATTCATGATCAAAATATTGTGCACATACCAATACAAAATCTGGTTCTAGGGAAGCCACTGTAAATGTAGAAACAAGATGAATATGACTTTGAATAATAGGAGTCATCTCCTTCTTCATAGAGGTTTCCACCCTTCTAATAAATTAAGCCATGTAAAGATGCTCCAATTCAGTGTCTTTAATCTCTTCAACATAAGATGTCACTTGGGAAGGCGTGACATAATTTTGGTATTTATCATATTGATACTTTATTATCTTCTTGCCTTTTGGAGAAATCGGTTCTTCTAACATAGTAAGAACACCTGTAGACAAAGCTACAACAAAGATATATCGTAGTGTGAGAACATCTTCATACGACATGAATAGATTTATAAAAGACTATTAGGGGATTCAAACTTGAAGATCTAAAAGCGTATGCACACTAGGTATGAATGGAGGGCCTTTGAACAATTAGAAATGAAGGAAAATGAAGGAAATCAACTATTTGGTTGAAGAGAATCTGAAAATGGGGTTTTTCAAGACCATTACAAGTAAATAGAAAGCAAGTGTCTATCATGAACATGAGATGCATAATTGTATATATACAAATGGGAAGACTTTTCTCTTGTAATTGGGGTTTTTGAGTCCCTTTACAAGTCATTTGGAAAGTACTTGCCACCTGCAAATGGGTTTTTGAAGTCCATTTGTGGTCTTGGAAAAAATGTCAAAAAGTGGTTGGAAAACACTTATAGGTGGGCTTTTTAGCTTGCATTACAAATTGGGGGAAAAAAATTGATCTTTTTATGCAAGATAAGCTTATGGATAGGGTTTTTTAATCTCGTCTGCAGTTGCAATAAAGACACATACTTGAGATTTTTTATTGAGGGGAACATCTTGTATTCCTTGAATTTTCTCTTTGTGGGAAGAACTTTGCATTCACAATTTGGGGAAAGAACTTTCATTGTTTTTTAGAAACAACGTTTTAAACAAAAATTATAAATTTGAAAGTGGTTTGAAAGATTTGTAATTTCCAAAAACAAACATATATACAAAACTAAGAAAAGAAAATAAACCAAGAAATCCCTAGCCATTTTGCTTAAAGAATTCAAAAAAAAGAAAGATACCTCATTTCTTGAGAATCACAAATGCAATGAGGAGAAGTAGTCTTAGAAATATGAAGAAAACCCCCCAAATCTTGATGATATTGAATTAAGAATATAATATTGAACTTGCAGCTATATAGGTGAAAGAGTTTGCTCAAATCTTCTTGCCAAATTAATACAGTCTTGAGTCAATAACAATTTCTTGACAAATGGCCAAGCTTGAGGGGTGAAATGCTAAAATGTAGCAACTGTAGTGACTGATTCAACCTTATAATACCTGGTTTTGATTGAGATTACAAGCCACAATGAAAAGAATTCAAAAAACGGTGCCTTAGGTAGAATAACATTATTTTTGTTGATGATAACAAGCTACAAACTATTGATCTTTGTCCATTGCTGGTCCAAGTTTAAAATAAATTGCTTCCTTTAAAATCTCATTTTTGTGCCCTAGATGAGCTTTTATTATCCAAGATGCAAGTCTCAAAATAATGTAAGAAAGTAAAAAAGGGGTTTTTGATTGAATTAACAGGCCAAAATCACCGCTCATAGAAGTAAAATGGGGTATGGTAAATGTTTTGCAAGCCAAAATTGGCATTTTAGAAGCCACACACTTTTGAATATGAAACATAAGTCTAAAAACACTGCTAATGAGTAATGACAGGCTATTTCATGGCATTCATGAGTCAATAATGAGTCTCTAACAGTGATGACGATATTTTTAAGTGTTTTAGAACCTCAAAATCGTAGCCCTTGAGTAGTGACGGGTTTTAGAAACACTTTAGCAACTCACGCGAGCTTTTTGGATGATTTAACAATTGCAAAAATTGCTATCTTGGAGTAATGATGGGTTTTTATACATGTTTTGCATATAAAAATCACCACTTTTCCCTTATAAAGCTGACCATGTGATTTTAAAGTCGATTTGCGAGTCACTTGTTGATTAAAAAGGGGCTTTTAGACATGAATTACACATAAAAAAATGACTTCTGTAGCCAATGACAGGTTTTAGCTTTGTTTTAGCATGTCAAAAACATAGTAAAAGAACAAGGATGGACATTTATAATGTTTTTGCAAATCCTTTTAAACACATACAGAGGTTTTTGAAGATGTAATGAGAATAAAATTGCCACCATAACTTTCTAAATCCAATGACGGGCTTTTGGAATTGATTTGCAAATAAAACATGCTTCTATTTTTTTTTTAAATAAAACTTGTAAATAAGTTTTAAAAGCCCACTAAGCAAGTATAAGTTTAATTAAAAACATCCTTTTGTTTTAAAGATGAGTTTCTCATGCACATTTAAAAGCATTTAAACTTTTAAACAGAAAGCACACAAAGGAGCTCAAAAAACCCACCAATGCTTTATAAGCTCATTAAAGTTTACATATTCCCTTGAAAATATGTAATAGTGGGGTTTTAATTCCATTTTGTAAGTAAATGACACCCAAAATGGCATGTAGGCCAACAAGAAACTGTTCTCTCCTGCTATCTGGTGAATTGTGAAAGAACCTCACCAGAGAGAGCCAAACTTGTCGTGCATCCCCTTTGTTTCTCATCTTTTATCCCAGAGTAGAACACGATCACCAAATTGGAATTCTCTCCACTTAGCCTTCTTGTCAAATACCACCTTGACTTGTTGTTGATGTGTTGCAAGTCGATCCACCACTTGTGTTCTCTTCTCCTCTAACTGATGAAGAAATATTATTCGTTTATCTAAGGAAACCTCAAATGTTTCATCTTTGACATCCTTTGCCAACTTAAGAGCAGGAAGCTCCAAAGTTATGGGAATCTCTGCATTCAAACCATAAAGTAGCTGAAATGGTGACATGCCAGTAGCTCACTTTGGCGTGATTCTATCTGCTCACAAAGCGTCAAATAATGCTTTGTGCTAGGATCTCTGATTTTCATCTACCAACTTGTGAATAATAGTAACTGAATTCTTATTGCTTGATTCATCCTGACGGTTACCTTGAGGGTAATAATCAGATGAATGAGACAGGGAAATTCCATGTTCAAAACAAAACTATGCGATCTCTGATGAAGAGAAAGCTGCAACATTGTCTGTCACAATCTTATTGGGCACGCCAAAGCGAGAAACTATGTTCTCCTTCAAGAATGAGCACACCACCGATGATGTTGCATGCTTCATGGGAATTGCTTCCACCCACTTGGTGAAGTAATCCATTGTAGTCAAGACATATGTATGTCCTACACTAGATGTTGGATTGATTGTACCAATGAAATCAAAGCCCCACTATTGAAATGGTTCCTCCATCACTACTAGCTTTAGGGCTAGCGTTGAAATCTTCTGCTTTCCAACAAATTGTTGGTAACTATCACACTTGTGCACCCAAATATATGCATCTTGAAAAAGAGTTGGCCAATAGTATTTTTCTCCTAAAATCCTTTGAGTTGTAACCGGTGCTGAGAAGTGTCCATCGCATGCCAAATCATGAAATGAGTCCAACAATCTAACTTGTTGTGCTTTGTCAAAATAACGCAAAAATATACAATCAATGGCATGTTTATACAAACCACTATCCCAAAGAAAAAAATGTGTGACTCTGAGCTTTAGACTCCTCCTTTCCTTGAAAGTTGAATATGTCTGACATTTTCCATATGTAGAAAATTATGCAATGTCAGAGTACCATGTGTCAGTAGTGCTGACAAATAAAACTTTGGGTAGGTCCTCAGGTAGTTCTTCTTCCTTAGGTTCATTTTCAGCCATGAGATGACATAGGCCCTTACTACGAACCAACTTTGTAGATATGATTTCAATGTCATATTCCTAAATTTTGGCAATCCAGTTGCCTCTCTTTGTTCCAAACTCTTCTTGTGTCAAGATAGACTTGACAGTTGTATCTGGGACAAGAGCAACAACATGTAAATTCAGGATGTAAAACCTGGAGTATTGGATTGCATAGGCATTCTTCTTCATCAATGAATACTTTAGTTCATGTGACTTGAGCAGACAGATAATGAATGCAATAGGAAATTCAATATCTTCAACATTCTTCTGCATGAGAATGGATGACATAGTGTGTTCAAAAGAATAATTACACATGATAAATATTCCATGTAGTCTAGGCAGACTAACACGGGTGCTTGCATTTCTTCTTGATCTCCTTGAAGGCAACCTTTCCTTCAACACTCCAACAGAACATCGCTGCACCTTTCATTATATCTGATATATGACGAGTCTTTTCTGCAAAGTCTGGAACAAATATTCACAAGAAATTTACCTTTCCAAAGAAAGAATGAACGAAAATATTATTGGTAGGAAAGGAAATAATTTTAATTGACGTAACTCACTCAGGATCAATCTTGAATTCCTCCTTAGACACGATGTGTCCAAGAAGGTTACCTTATGTAACCCCAAAAATAGACTTTTTAGGATTAAGGGAAATTTTGTGTCAGCAAAATATTTCCAACACCTGTTGTAGATGACACAAATGATCTTGCCTATTTTTGGAGAAAACGATAAGATTATCAAGATAAATCACAATGAATTTATCCTTGATGTCGTGGAAAACCAAGTCCATAACTTGTTGTAAAGTGGCACCTGCGTTGATCAATCCAAAGGGCATCCCATTGTAAGAAAATGTACCCCATGGAGTTGTAAATGTTTTCATGAATTGATCATCCTTCCTAACTTCAATTTGGTTGTAGACATAAAAACCATCCAATATAGATAACATCTAAGAACCAGTCACAATTTGTAAAACATGATCCATGATCGATAGTGAGTAGTTATCTTTCAATGAAGCTTGATTCAAATTGCGAAAATCCACACAATTGTGGATTTAACCATTATTATTATGCACTGGAATGACATTGGCTACCCATGTAGAATGTTTAAAAGGAAAAATTATTTTGGTGTCCACCATATTTTGAATTTCTGACAAGATAGTTCTAGAAAGCTTTGGATTTTATTATCATTGCTTTTTCCTGAATGGAGCAACACCTGCCTTGAGGGGAATGTCATGGTGTACCATCTTGGGCCTAAATGACTTATGGTCATCATATGAATATGCCAACATGTCCATGTATTGATGTAAGACATCAATGAATTGGGTTCTTTCTTCTAGCGCACAACACTTACCAATATTTACAAACATAGGATCAACAACTGAACCAAGATTATACTTTTCATACTCCATGGTAGAACTTGATCCAGCGTCTTGTTGATTTTTGACATAACGATCATGTTTGTCCAAGAGTCACTCTAATAAGACCAAACCTTTGGAAATTTTATTTCCCTTGAGCTGAATGAACTCTCCACCAGTCTCAGGATCCTTTTCTAAGATTTTATCTCGAGGAGGGGAACTACTACCCTCAAAGTACAATTCGTCAAAATTATCCCCTTTCTCCATTAAATAAATAATATGTTGATCATCATTGAAGACTTTCCAATGATCTAAATGTCAAGAACACTTGGGCGATATACCATCTAAATAGTATACCTATTTTGCTCAAAAATCTTATGAGGAATTAAGAGCGTTGCTAAGGCTACAAGAGAATCATATTTATCATTAAAGTCCATTGGAACCATATAAATATTGAAAGCATCAAATGAATCAATGTAGTCCCACACTAAATTTCTATAGTGCTTGAGCCTCTCATTCCTTGTTTGATACTGATTTTGTACTTGACATACCACAAGTTCATCATCGCCTTGAGCATGCAAATTCAAGATACCTCTACTTTGTGCAGCTTCAATACCCAACAACAAGGCTTCATATTCACCAGTGTTGTTGGTGTCGTTGAATTGCATCTTGAAATAATATGGAAATATCTCTCCTTGTGGGGAAATCAAGACAACCCTGGCATCAAAATCGGTTGATGCACAAGTGCCATCAAATTCCAACATCCATACATCATTAGAGCTAGATGTACTTGCAACATCTGATTGTTTGGAATATTTTTTAGAAACATCAATCTATATGGTGGGAAGCATAGATTTTTCAACCATCGTAGAAGATGTTGTAGAGACAGATTAGTCACTTGATCCTCATTTGCATCAATAAATCTATCACTATCAGAAAGACATGATGATATAGATGCATCAGAGGCCAATCCTCGACAAATTCTGAAACTTCATTGATATGGAGATAGTAATTCCTCATTCCTGCTAACTCAAAAATAATTTTCTTGTGAGGATCATCGGATTTAATAATTGTGTACTTGGTTTCCCTTTCTGGAAGTAGCTTCTTCATGACACCTTTAACACATATCTATGCTTCAGAAATATCCATGTTAAGTTCTCCGCCCACATCCTTACAGAAGTTACGGCCGAGTAACATCTTATAGGAGGTAGGCACATCTGTAACCAACACAACCATTTTGATCTTCTTTTTAGGGAAGGACACAAATGTGAACTATGCATCCTTGATTTTCCCCCAAAGAGGCACTTGCTTATTCTCTATTGAATAGAAATTTCCAATGTCTTGGTCAAAGTAAGACCCAATGCATTAGCTACTTTGGTTGACATTACATTATCAGAAGCTCCAGAGTCTATAACAAAGTTACTTAACTTGAATCCATTAATGAGAAAGGAAATATATATAAATGTTCTATCTTTCTGGGAATTAGATGGTGGGATAGTAACTAGGTTATTGGGAAAACTTTTAGGTTGTGGGGAAGCAACTTGAGTTTGGGTAGGTTGAGATTCCTTGACAAATTTATTAATCCTTTCCAGGTGATCTAGATACGATTGTAGGTATTCTACCATGGATATTTGAATCTTAGTCTTCTTAGCATGGTTAATGATACCAAAAGATTGAAAAGAACCAGTTAAGGAAGAGGAAATATTTTTATCTTGAGGATTAGGATTAGAGGTATTAGGTTTTGGTAAACTGGAAGAAACAAGAGGAGGAGTGGGTGCACTTACTTGATTATTCATTGCATCTTTGGGAAGGGTAGGCAATAGTGTTCCCCTTTTTGCAAGGGTAACAGGTGTTTGCAAATCAACTTTTTCTTTAGCAACTTCTTCCTTTTGTCAATCCAACTATGTTTGGGAACACATCATAACAACATAAGTGTGACCAAAGCTCTCCTTAGGATATGTGTCCTCATAGTATATGTATCCAATGTGAGAGTCTCCAGCTACCTCGTCATTTTCATTATACAGGGAAACAATATCCTTCATTTGGTAATCCTTTGGTAAAACACCAGTTTGATCATTGTCAAAGTACCCATGGCTTGGTTGCCTGGTGGGGCTTCAAGTGCAAGCCCCTACGGAGGAGGAGGAATATTTTCTTGGTTGTTTGGTGCATAATTATGGGAAGAATTAGGATATTTCCTCCATGGGATATCCTTGTATGGGGGCAGAATAGGACCCTTGAGATATTTCCTTTTTGAGGGAAAGTATCTCATTTGCTATTTTATGAACCATAGGTTCTGTACTACTTAAAGTGGAAGCATCATTGAAGGAGTTGCCCTTTGAGAAATCCTTTCAAATTTTACAAGCCATGATAAGATCATCCTCAATCTTAGTTGCCAAATTTTGAGCATTACACAAACTCGTTAGTGTGAATCTTCTCAGCAAGAAGCTGACTTTTGGGACTTGTGTGTTGATGAAGAAACATTTAAGGATCTCTGTAGTAAGTTGCGAGGTAGTAGGAATCCTATTTTCCAATTTTTTGAACTTAGAAATGAATTCACATGCCTTCCTACGCATCCTTCTTCATCTGTGTAATTTGAGAAAGCAAAGCATACTCATCCTCAGTAGGCTTGAAACATTCTTCAAATATTTTTAAAGTAATCCCAGTCAGTGATAGCCCCTCTAGCTAATTTGTAGAGCCAATCAACTACAATACCTTGTAATTTTTCTATGAAGAGCCTTACTAAGACATCCTGGTGTTCCATGCTTAATATGTCACATGCAATGTAAAATGCTTTGATATGTTCATCTGGGTGTTGCTTACCATCGTCATATAACTTGGGAAATTTCTTACGCGAGCCTTTTGGAAGTGGATCCAAAGGTGGAGTAATATTTACAAGACCAAAATTTATCCCCCGTGGAACTGTAGAAACTGGAACAACCATCTTAGGAAAAAGTGGTATGAAAGTGACTAATGAATTCTAGATAAAGCAAAGTGAAGATTCACTTAGACCATGATTCTTGTTTTTGGATGGTGGATAACTGGTAGTTTGTGCAAGAGAGGTTTTAATGGTAAGAAGATCAAGCCAGCCTTTCTGAGACCAACTTGGGGTAGCACCTTTTGAACCTTCTCCTTTACCATGCCAAGTGTAATGATAGAAACTCTCTAGTGTGAATGACCTGTGAAAAAAAAAATATGACAATAGACAAAAAAATAATTACAAATGAAAGTGTGAGGCTTCCGAATGTATTTGAGGTCCCCAACAGAGTCGCCAAAACTGTTGGGTAAAATTTTTTTAAGTTACTGTGACCACAGCTTAAAAAATTGTGACTTTAGGCAATGTCTCACAATATTTGTCTCTCCTCTTAGCAATACGGGAGGCTCCCTTCTTATCGTAGGTGGATTTCATAGAAACTTAACTGAAGTTACAAAAAGGGTGGTTGTCTTTAATCAATTCCTCTTTTTTCAGGAATGATTTTACAACAAATTATGAACAACTCTAAAATTCTAATATCAATGTCTTGGGAGTTAACGTAAGAACAAAACCAAAGACACAAATCTACTTTATATTGTTGGAATCGTTAAAGAAAAAAAAAGTTTCCTACGCTTATCTTAAATGAGGATTCAATAATATAAACAAACAATAAGGCACAAAGTCTCTTACTGAATATTCACTAATTTTAATAAAAGTACTTATAACTAAAGCACAAAGTCTTTCATCTCTAAGTATTTGCAGCCACTATCAACTATAGAAATTCTCCTTTTTGCAGCTCAAAGTCTTCAAAATATCGAATTGAATGCTCAAGAGATTTAGGTAAACCAAACTATAAGATGAATTGAAAAGATAGACTAACTAATGCAACTTAAGATTACACCAATCAACCTCAACCTTCACAACACAAATATTGGGAACACTTGCTTCTTTTATTCACTTCATAAATTTTGCCTCAAGAAACATAAAGTTTTCAAGTCACAAGAAATTTTAGCATAGCCTCTTTGCATAAAAAGAAAGATCCTATTTACAATGAATCCACTCCTTTATATAGGTGAAGAGTGGAGAAATAAAAGGAAACCCTTAACAACCTTTGACTTATTCAAAATCCTACTTTGACTTATTCAATATCACAAGACCTAATGCACTTGCAATCTGATTACATGCAAGTATTGCACAGGTGAAATTTCCCCTATAATTACAACTTGCCTTCATTATACATGTAAGTTTTTAACAAAACTACACCTATCTAGAAAGCATAGAAAATGATTAAGTGTCCCTGACACTTATGAGCTGTCTTCAGAGGGAATTAATGAAAGTCTCAAACTTGAGAAGAGACTTGTGTACAACTATGGAGACAAGTGCACCCGTGTGTTGTGTAATAATGGAAGTTTTGAGAATTATGTTTGTAAATTTCGAAACATTCTTATTGTAACCTCCAATATTGGCTTAAAGATGATTTAACAGAACCTTATTTATTATCAATTTATCAATGGAGCTGAAATCAAAGTTATCATCATCAAGACCCATACGAATTACTTTTGTGAACTCTTTCATAACAATATTCTCCTCAATTAGTCTGTCATTTTTAGATACAACCTTGCATGTTAGCTCCTCAAAACTATTGTTTTTCATGTGTTCTTTCTCCCTGCATAAGTCTACAACTGTTTGTACTTCTGTCACCAGCCCCTTAATAACTTGTTCTTTGTTGACCATTAATTCTAAATACTTTAAGTACATCTCCTGAGAGGAAATAACTTCGTACTCAAGTAATGTATCTAGATCAACATCAGGCATCCTCCTCGAGACGCTCATGTCCTCATCCAAAACCTTTAGCTGCTAGTTGAACGATGTAAATAGCTCATTCAATTTAGTGATAGTCTCCTTGGCGTGTCTTAGTACTCTGAATGCGTCTTAGTACTGTGATGCCCCTCAATTAAAACTCCTTGTTTTCTAAAATTCTCATAATTAAGTATAATTGATATTATCAAAGATGGGTAATATTGTTACCTTCGTTTTAAAATTAATATCATTATGAAACTATTATTTGTTAATAATAACATTGTCATTTCAATTCATTAATTATTATCAATAACATTTTTATATAATAATATAGCTGTTAATAATAATTATTTAATAAATTAAATAAACATTAATAATAATAATTGAAACTATTATCTTTTAATAATAATATATATAATAATATATATAAGATTATATATTATAATATATATTATATATATTATAATATATATATATATATATATATATATATATATATATAATATGGGTGTTTGCACCAAGTTGTGGACCAAAAAAGTGGACACACCTTTAAAAAAATTTCAAATTTTCAATAACCCGATCGGGTTATTGAAAATTTTAAATCGTTATAGGCTTGGTAAACCAAGCCTAGAATATAGTATAAAAAATTGTGTGCGCCTCAAAACCCGATTGGGTTATGAGGAATTTCTCATAACCTGATCGGGTTATGAGACTCATTGAGTTTCTAATAACCGGATCGGGTTATGAGAAACATATCAAAAACAGAACAACCTGCGACTTAGGCCATTTTTTAACGCCTAAATCGTGGAGCAGAAGTGTGGAGGAGAGTGAACAGTAGCAAAACCCGATTGTGCTTTGAACAAAACATGATTTAATCAAGATTTTCAACCAATGACGCCCCGTAACAAAGGTAAGTTTGTTTGTTTTTGTTGTTTTCTTTTGCAATTGTAATCAAATTAGGTTATTTTATTGATTTTTTGTTTTCTTTTATTAATTTCATTCCAGATTCATCAAACAACCCAAAAAGACGAAAATGAAATGAAATACCACCCCCCATAGAAGCACCATCATTGCCACTTGTAAACCCTCAACAACCTTCGCCACCCATAAACCCTCAACCACAATCTCCACCTGTAAACCCTCCTCAAAATTCTCCTCCTCCACAACCATTGCCACCCGTATGCCCTCCACATGTGTCATCAGGTCATGTAGATGCATCACAAGAAGACCTTGTGCAATTCCTTAACCAAAATAGTGCACAAATTAATATATTTCTCAATAGGTTTAAGGCTTCTGGTCTTCAGCATCACTCTACCCTCGCCACTATATTAGAAAAAATGTCCAATAGTGCAAATGAGGTGTCTCAAGAGGTGACAAAATGGGGTTCATGGAGGGATATGTGTCGTACATTTTATGTTGATGGTTTATCCTATGAGGATGTGAAAAGAAAAGGCATAGAAAAACGTGACATATGTACCCTTTTCACCGATCCTAATACTAGCAATTCCCTATAAGTTAATACAAAACAATTTCCTATACATTGGTGTGTTCATAGGGGGATGGAATCAGATTTTTGGGATAGATGGTACATGGTATTTGACCAACCACCTTGTAATAATAATGAGGTTCCTTTATATTTTTTGAGGAACCTATAGTATGAGTTTATCATTGGCGAAAAGCCGAATTACTTTGACTTTCATGAGTCCCAGGGTAGAGGGAGAGGCTCTGCGCAAGATAGACCTGGGGCACATAGGATTACCCAACCACAGGAGATGAGGTGTACTACTAGAAAACCCCTCATTCATGTTGTGGTCCCAGTAGTGGTGAAGGATTCTATGGATATACAGACTCTTCATGCATTTGCATCATTGACTGATGTCATTATCCAGCATGACACTCAGTTAGTTGGAGATGATGGATTAGTCCCACCTCCATCTTCATCAAATGCACCATTAGGATCATCCCATCCTGTGCCAGCTCCATCGCCATCAGATGCACCATTAGGATCATCTCATCCCATGCGAGATCCATTATCATCAGATACATTTCCAGGGTCAGCCCAACCCATTGAGCATATCTGCATCAGTTGTAATGGTATATGTGATGGGGTAGATAGCCAGGCGAGTGCGGATGGTTTGACATCCCATTCATGTGTACATTGCGGAAAAAGATGTCAGACATCCACTACTGAGGATGTGGCCCTCACAGATGATCTATTGTCAATGGTGTATTGTTTAGAGCCAACACAAGTTTGTTTAAATTTGTGTTTTGACATGTTATTTTAATTAATTACCTAAATCTGTTAAAAGTAAATAAAATTTTATGTATAGAAGAATCTAAATTGATACATGAATAATATGCATTGCAGG
>MU227192.1:558438-610982 GCA_018584345.1 Thuja plicata | reverse complement strand
GGGGAGCAACACCTGTGGAGGGGACGTGACTCCCCCTCCCACAAGAATATTAAAAGTGGTCAAATTAATACCGAATGGGGGGAGGATATATGGGTGGCACTCTGAAATATATCAGCCATCATAGAGGAAAGAAAGGAAAGGAGTGTAAGAAATATACTCGCAGCGTTGAAGGCGAATACATTCAGCGTGGGAAGTAAATAGTCAGCGCTGATAGATACAAGAACAACGTCAAAAATTAAGAACTTAAAAAAGGATCAACGAAGAAAATAAGAAAAAGAACAAGGTAGGAAAAACAACAATAGTATTAAACAACAAGCAGTCGACAAGGATCGACTTGTTGGTACGAAATTATTTCTTCATCATATATATATATATATATATATATATAATATGAATTCTTAAATTAATGCATTCTTGTATAAATATGAATTTATCATGAATGAACTTTAAATGGATTTTATGCTAATTTTGTGCATTTATGTTATTGGATACCATATAGAATGAATTTTTTATTAATTAGAGATGGGATTCCTAAAATAATATTGGATACCATATAGAATGAATTTTATATTAATTAGAGATGAGATTCCAAAAATAATATTGGATACCATATAGAATGATTTTTAAGTTCATTAGAGATGGGATTCCTAAAATAATATTGGATACCATATAGAATGAATCTTATGTTCATTAGAGATGGGATTCCTAAAATGATGATATTGGCTACCATATAGAATGAATCTTATATTCATTAGAGATAAGATTCCTATATCTGGAGGGGGCTAGAGGAAATTGTTATAGTTTCCCTAGTCTCAAGATTATTGTAATCTCACTTAGGCAGTATATATATTGATAGCCAGTCATATGCATATGTCTAATATTGGATAACGTCTATCATTTCCAAGAGAGCTTAGGAGCAATTACCTATGGGAAGACATGCCTATAGCCTGGTTTCTTAGAGTGGATCTTATATCCCTCAAGCCGAGAATCGAGAATTCTGTGAAGCCCGACCTAGAGGCAGTTCCTAGGGTCAAATCCCCTTATTAACTTAGGATAGAGTAAGAGTCATATAAATATTGTGTAATATTTTGTACTAACATCAGTTTTGTAGGACATTACATAAGGAGAATAACAAGGGACATTACAACAAGTCTTAGTACTCTGAATGTGTCCATGACCACCTGATCACCTCATGACTCTAACTGGATGCCCTAGTCATCTATGGCCTTGGCCTCGTGCCCAACTTGCTTTTCATACCTGATTGTCCCTTCTGGAAGAGCAGAAGAGATGGGATCAACTCAATGTGAAGAGTTGATCATCTTTTGAATTGTCTCAAGTAGGCGGGCATTTTCCTTCTTAAGCTGATTCTTCTTCTCCCACAACAAATCATTCTTTCTTGAGAGATTGTGTCATGTGCATCTTGTTGGAGTTGGTTATGCTTAACAAGTTCAATTTTTGTAAACTTGTAATAAGAGGATTGAAGTTCTTCTACCAGTTTGTCAACCGAAAGCTCAACAACTTCATCATACTTGACATCATTTTGATCAACTATAATCCTTGAAATTGTCTTTACCTTTTTACTCTTAGGAGGTTTTCCCTTGTTGAGCTGTCTAAAATCAAACTCCTCTAGAGGAGCTTCTTACTTCTTTGTCTTCTGAGTAATGATGCTAAGTCATGGAGGTAAAGTTAAAGAAGGAACCTAAGATGTGGAAGTAGTAGCCACAATAGATACCAACTCTGACTGTACAACTATTGTGACTATGGATGGAGTTTCAGTTTGAATAGCCACTAGATTTGAGTTATTTCATGAAGCCTAAGCCATGAAATGCTTAAACTATGCAACAAAAGTATTGAGAAGAGAAACAAACATATTTGACATGTTGGGAAAAGAAGAATATGCATCAAACACATTCTTCAAACTATTAAGATATTCTTTTTAAGTGGATACCTAGACAACCGAGTAAATACGAAATACATAAGTATTCACTGGAAGATCTATTGTAGGAACGTGCACTATAGAAAAGGAATCTACATTTGTATCAAACGGAGACATGGGAGCCTCATCGGACAATAGTATAGATTATGGAATAACATGTATGACTTATACATCCACTGCATGATATATCAGGAATAGAAACCTCCCGCATCTGATCTTTACTGTCTGTCAGATGAATTTTTTCAGGTTCTACTACTTTTTTTGTTGCAAAAAATGTCTCAAGGTTTTTTATTGTGGCTTTTCCCTTCTTGATGGTGAGCTTTGGAATCCCTTTAATTTTTTATGTCGAAGAATCATCCTTCCCTTTCCCTCTGATTTATGACTTTAGTCTAATTGGACCAGCATGATCAAAGTCCTTTCCTGGTTTTATTTTGATACACCTTAGGCCTCTTTCCTTTAGCCATCTATTTGTGTTAGCAAAGATAGGTTGAAACCTATCCCAGAGATATGTACTTTCTTTCAATGACCATGAAGGTGAAAAAATAGGCAAACTCTCCACTTGATGGTTTCGGTACTCAGGATCCTATCAGCATCATCCTCAACACCATCAAGAATATAAGACAGATTAAACTCTACAATTTGCTTCAGATTCAGTCTTTAGTAGTCCATCTTTCTAATCTCAACCTCGGTGCGCTTATCAATCTAGATATCCTCAAGACGATGAACATGTGTAAAGCTTTTCTTAATCTTATCATTCATGCCTCAGTAATCAAAATAACATCTAGACATGAACTTTTTGAGGGTGATTTATTGAAGTTATTCCTCCATGCACTTAGCCTTAGGAACAATAGTCAAGGTGTATCCTCCAATCTGAAGTCAGTTTTGTGAAGAAATCCCCACCCTAGGCCTATGTAGAGTAGACTGGTATGCTTGGACAACCATGAACTTCCTTGCAAGTTCCATTAGAATGATCTTGCTAGTGCGATAATGTGGAAGTGTATATGGCTCACCCTATAAATATCCAACCCTCATGTAGGTGAAATTAGGAAACTAATGAAACAAGCAACCATATTTATTCACTTTCAGCCAAGCTTCCTCTAACACCCAGTTCTTTGGAAGATCTTTATCAAAAAAACACACATGAAATGCCCAAAGAAGGAATCATGTACTCTTCCATAGTGTACTTGGCTTGGTATCAGTGTCAACTGCTCTTAATACTCCAAGACTTGCACCAATGACCTATCTCCCTTGGTGTAGAGGCCAGAAAAGGATTCCAAGGAAGCTGTAATATAAACCAGGTACAAGTTCATGTAAAATGTGAGGGTATCAGAGACTTGAGATAGCTGCTCATAAAATGTCTCACTGATTATTTCACCCCAAAAGAGTTTATTCTTGGACCTCATGATCAAAGAGATGACTTTATACATAAAATGATCAAAGAAACTGGATCCTTTGAGGCCCATGATCTTGCTAAGTAAAGTGATCAAATCATTGATCTTCTCATGAAACTCTGACCTGTGAACAATCTTCGACAAAAAGAATCTCTTATTCACCAACCACCTTTCATTGATGTACTTTATACAAGCTTGTTCCCCTCATCCCATCTATCCTAAGCCTTTTTCTTGGTCATATCAATACAAACTAGAGTAAGAGAGACTTTCAAGATTTTGTCAATAGTATCAGGATCAAGAATGATAATGGTGTTTTCATCATCATCTTTGATGGTCCTAAATTCATGATCAATATGTTTTGTGCATGCCAATACAAACTTTGGTTCTAGGGTAGCCACTATAAATGTAGAAACAAGACGAATATGACTCTGAATAATAGGAGCCATCTCCTTATTCGTAGAGGTTTCCACCCTTCTAAGAAATTTAGCCATGTCAAGATTCCCCAATTTAGTGTCTCTAATCTCCTCAGTATAAGATGTCACATGGGAAGGCGAGATATAATTTTGGTATTGATCATATTGATACTTAATTTTCTTCTTGCCTTTTGGAGAAACCGGTTCTTCTGACATAGCAAGCACACATGTAGACAAAGCTACAACATGGAAATCCCATAGTGTGAGAACATCTTCATATGGCATAGATAAATCCATAAAATACTATTAGGGGCTTCAAAATTGCAGATCAAAAAGCATATCCACACTAGGTATGAATGAAGACCCTTTGAACAATTAGAAATGAAGGAAAATAAAGGAAATCAACTATTTTTGTGGAAGAGAAGCTGAAAAATGGGGGTTTTCAAGAGCATTGTAGGTAAATGGAAAGCAATTGTTTATCATGAACATGAGATGCATAACCGTATATATACAAATGTGAATACTTTTCTCTTGTAAGTGGGGTATTTGAGTCCCATTACAAGTCATTTGGAAAGTACTTACCACCTACAAATGGGTTTTTGAAGTCCATTTGCAGTCTTGGAAAAAACTTCAAAAAGTGCTTGGAAAACACTTGTAGGTGGGAATTTTAGCTTGCATTACAAATTGGGTGTTTTTTTTTCTCTTTTTATGCAAGATAAGCTTACGGGCGGGGTTTTTAATCCCGTTTGCAAGTGCAAGGAAAATACATACTTGAGCTTTTTTATTGAAGGGAAGATCTTGCATTGCTTGAATTTTCTCTTTGTGGGAAGAACTTTGCATTCCCAATTTGAGGAAAGAACTCTCATTGTTTTTTAGAAACAATGATATAAACAAAAATTACAAATCTGAAAATGGTTTGGAAGATTTATAATTTCCAAAAACAAACATATATACAAAACTAAGAAAAGAAAACAAACCAAGAAAGCCCTAGCCATTTTTGCATAGAGAATTCAAAAAGCATGCCTCTCTTCTTCAAAATCACAAATGCAATAGGGAATAGTTTTGGAGATATGAAGAAAATCCCCCAAGTCTTGATGATTTCAAATTTAGGAAATAATCTTGAACTTCAGCTATACAGGTGAAATATTTTGCTCAAATCTTCCTGTCAAATCAATGCATTCTTGAGTCAATAACAACTTCTTGACAAACGGCCAAGGTTTAGGGCCAAAGTGCAAAAAGGTATCAACTGTAATGACTGATTCAACCTTACAATATGTGGTTTTTGATTGAGATGAAAAGCCACAATGCAAAAGAATTCAAAAAAACGCCTTAGGTAGAAGAACATTATTTTTGGTGATGATAACAAGCTACAAACTATTGATCTTTGTCATGGGATGAGATTTGCAATTGCTGGTGCAAATTTAAAATAAATTCCTTCCTTTAAAAATCTTGTTTTGTGCCCTTGACAAGCTTTTTGATCCAAGACACAAATCTCAAAACAATGTAAGAAAGTAAAAATGGGGGTTTTGATTGAATTAACATGCCAAAATTGCCGCTCTTACAAGAAATATGGGTTTTGGTAAATGCTTTGCAAGCCAAAATTATTCTTTTTAGCAACCACAAGCTTTTGAATATGAAACACAAGTCTAAAATCCTTGCTAATTAGTAATGATGGGCTTTTTCATGGCATTCATGAATCAATAATGAGTGTCTAACAATGATGACAGGATTTTTAAAAATTTTAGCAACTCAAAATCGTAGCCCTTGAGTGGTGACAGGTTTTAGAAACACTTTAGCAACTCACATGGGCTTTTTGGATGATTTAACAATTGCAAAAATTGCTATCTTGGAGTAATGGTGGGTTTTTATACATGTTTTGCATATAAAAATTGTTGCTTTTCCCTTATAAAGCTGTCTACGGGATTTTAAAGTTGATTTGCAAGTCACTTGTTGATTAAAAACGGGCTTTTGTATATTTATTACACATAAAAAAAAATGACGTCTATAGCCAATGATGGGCTTTAGCTTTGTTTTAGCATGTCAAAAACATATTAAAAGAGCAGGGACGAACTTTTATAATGTTTTTGCAAATCCTTTCAAACACATACACAGGTTTTTGAAGATGTAATGCGAATAAAAATTGCCACCGTACCTTTCTAAATCCAATGACGAGCTTTTGGAATTGATTTTCAAATAAAGCATGTTTCCATTTTAAAACAAAAATAACACTTGCAAATAAGCTTTAAAAGCCCACTAAGGGTGTGGTCCCATGAGGGGGGCTTCAAGATCTATTTTTATGGAGTGGGTGGTCCCATGAAGCCAAAAATAAGTTTGCTAAAGGATCAATAGGAATCTTCTCCTCAAAAGTAGCAACCCCTACTTTTTAGGGTGCAGATTTGAGTGGGTGGAAAAGGTGGGGGGCTAGAAATTGCCCCACCAACTTAGGCTTTTTTTGCCACTTGTCAATCATATAAAAAATTCAATTCTTATCAATAATTTTTTTAAACTTTTTTATTTATTTAGTCTACTGAGTTGAATATGTTAAATTTTAAAAAATCATGAAACCTCCCTCTTCCATAAATTGTGGAGCTTAAACTTTTAATAATAAACTCCATTACAAAATTCATGAGATCTCCCACTTTAAAATAATCCTAAAAAATCTCAGCACCACTCCCTAAATTTTAAGGAAGTCCCCTCCATGGGATAGCACCCTAAGCAAGTATAAGTTTAATTAAAAAACACCCTTTTGTTTTAAAGACAAGTTTCTCATGCACATTTACAAGCATTTAAACTTTTAAAGAGAAAGCATGTAATGGACCTCAAAAAGCACACCAATGCTTTATAATCTCATTAAAGTTTACATATTCCCTTGCAAATATGTAATAGTGGAGTTTTAATTCCATTTTGCAAGTAAATGACATGTAATGATTGACAAAAATCCCCACTTGACAAGATTTTAAAAGAAGAAATAAAGACTTGCAATTAGATTTAAAAAGCCCACATGTAGTGTTCTTAATTCCTCATTATCTCTCAAAATACAACTCTGAATTAGGCCCAAGATAACTTAAAACAAGCGGAATTCAAAATGCAACAAACCTAGGGAAAAATCAAGACCAAAAACAAAAAAATCAAACAAAGACTCGAACGTTACCAAAAATTGAGCACTTACAATCAGGGAAGAAAAACCCGTCGTAGCACGAAAGATCAAGAGAAACTTGACGGAAACCTTCAAAAATAGTATTTTAAAGATGTAAAACTTAGGAAAATTCAAGGGATAATTTATTGCCTTAGTAAAACATCATTTACAATACCAAACTTATAGAAATTCGCCTACAAATTCAGGAGAAAATTGCATAGGGTTGTCCAATTTTGTGAATTCAAAATTGAGGACAACAAATTCATATAAGTATTTTTAATTACCTATAATTTCTTATATATCATGAAGAAAACAACCAAACATTAAATTGGTTTATTTATTATTTTGCATATAAAAATGTCAAAGTAAATGCAGGAAATGCGTCCAACAATGGTCGGAGAGGCCAAATGATTATCCCAGCTACACGACTACATGCTTAGTGACTTTGGTCTCAAGAACTAACTCAAGGCAAGGACATATGTAGTAAACTAGCTAAAATATTCATGACGAGTTACTTTCTAAGAAGAAATGTTGATCAATTTGAAGTAGGATGTCAAGGTTTTCAAATGAATTAGGTTTCAAAGCAAGATGGTCAGATAGAAACGTACAAGAGCATGGTGAGCATGTCTAATTTATAACATTTTTAATTATCAATTAAATTCATTTGGCAAATTGAAAAATATTTTAAAGTAATCATGTTAATGAACAAAATGACCTATGTTGGTTAAGGTTTAGAGACAAACATAAGCCCCAAGAATTTTGTTTTAGAATCTTCTCAAACAACAACTTCCACTATTACTATAGTAGACCTATATTTAGGTGTAATAGGTGTGTGTCCCTATGTAGGCCTGTTTGTTTGCTGGAATTGACCTAGAATTGGACAATCGGAATTGGTGAATTAGTATAGGCCAATTCTAATTTTGGTCCAAAATGAGCATTCTGAAATTCTACCTCAGAACCTGGAATTAGAATTGAGGCATGGAATTGGAATTGAAAATTCAATTTTGAGAAGGGAAACTAATTCCTGTTTAACTATAGCACTATTATGTAGGTCTGGCTCACACGTAGAATGTATGTTTTTCATCATATCACGTAGAATGTATGTTTAGAGCGCCAAAATATGCACTTTAGGTAAAAATTACAGGCTTGAACAAAACATAGAGAATATAGAGAATATAAACGAGGCCAGTCTCACAATCATTGTAGAAGATGCAAAAGTAGGTTGTTTTTAAATTCAAAGGAATAAATAAAATGTCATTAAAAGGCTAGATTCATCTATCATGTATTACAATTTTTTCAGCTCAAGAACACAAACCTATCATTAAACAAGACCAGGGTTTTATATCAGAGGACTTTTGCAAAAATTAGGTTGCATATTTTGATTCACCACATATTATTGCTATTCCCAAATCAAGGAAGGTGTTGTACTATCTATTTTGAGAAATGTAGCATGCTGGCATACATCATACGCGCCTAATCTTTGATTTTATAGTTTGCATACATGCCTAATGTTATTTTCTAGGGCAATACCATGTTGTGTGCTATTATTTTCAGTAAAGTCCTAGACCATAGTGTCCAAATTGTCTTCACCACTAGCATTGCTGATTCTTATTCATGGTTGTATCCCATATTTTCATTAGAATAATAAGGAGTGGAGTATTTATTATCTACTGTGTTTCTTGGTGAAAAATAGTAATTAACTCTGTTACCATAAACACATATTTGTGTTCAAGATTTTAAGTGCTCGGCTCGCACAAGGTTTTCATTGTTGTTTTCTTTGGAAGACAAGGAAACACATGTACAAAAGGTCGTGTCTATGCAGCATAATATTTGCACCTTAGTAAACAAAATGTGTTGTTGACGCTATTTGTGCATAATCTTGAGGGTAAGCTAAAATTTTCTATTATATCTCTTGTTGTGGTCACTGGAAAGCCTGAGAAAAATCAAATCCCCCATATTTTTCTATTTTTTTCTTTCCCCTAATTTTATGGTTGTTGTTCGTTGTAGATATTTTATGAGTTTTCTTGCAGGAAAATATGATTTTTCATTTTTTCCCCTAATCTTGAGGGTAAGCTACAACTTTTAACTTCCATAAGGCCCTGTTTGTTTGGGGAATTGGAATTTGACTCAAAACCTTATTATCACAAAATCAGGTTTTGAAATCCCGGTTTTGCATCTTGGGGAATTGGAATTTGACTCAAAACCTTATTATCGCAAAACCAGGATATGATTTCTAATTCCACCTATTCAGTGGGAAGATGATGCCACTCATTTTGGTGTCTAAACCCAGTTTTGCTTGACGAATCCGGAATTGCAATTTAGAGAAACAAACGTCGAATTTGCAAAAACAGGAAGTGTCACTCCCAATTCCACCCCGATTCCGCGAAACAAACGGGGCCTAAAATTATTTGACAATGTCTTTGCCATGTTTCATTTATTAGGTAATGGTTGTTGCTATGGACAATTCATCTCTCAATCAACACAAAATATGGTTCAACGTTCGATTCAAAAGGCATACATTTGGCAGAACAATTTCTTGGAATATTCTTAATTATGGATCATTTTCTGCATTCTCTTCACAATGATTGTGCTCTAGCTTTAAGCGCAATTTGTTGTTGTTGTTGTTTTATTTATTTTTCCTATTTTCTTCCTAAATTGCTTCTAACATGCAATTTGTAATAACAATTTTCCCATTTTTATTGTTCAATCTGTCAATTGTTTATATGCAAACCAATCACATGTTTCATGCTAATCTTTTTATTCTCTTTCATTCTTCAGGTACAATGACAGGAAACTAGTATGAGGTCGAAAAAAGCTCCTTCCATAATGACAGAACTAGTACAAGACCTGAAACCCTTATGCTGAAAGAAAACTAAACCAATTAGCTAATTTATATTTGGGACTCTATAAATTAATGTACTTTTCTACTAGAACATGGCACAACCTTGCATTTATGTAGACTATTTTTTGAGTCATAGTCTAACAATGCAAGATTTGTTTCTCATCGTGTTCCAATTTAGTCTTTGCAAGATTGAGTTACTTCTCACCATGTTCCAAATTAGTCTTAGCACACTCTTATAGCATGTCCCCATGCTGCTACTTAGCTTATATTTTCTAGTAGCAGCTGCTCAACTTTTTGTGGCACAATTTTTAGACCTGGTGGCCCCATGGATGATAATGTTAGCTGCTGAATTTTAAGTAGTATTTTTAAATATTATTTTTAAAATAAATTTTTAGTCATTTTTATTGAAAATAAATCTGAAAACAAAATTGTAGGCAAATAAAAAGGAGATAGGGAAAAAATTGTGAAGACATGTGTCGCTTTTTCAATAAGTAGTTGTTGCTTATTTCTAGCTCCCCCCTTTTCCCACAACGTATTTTTATTTCCTAAAAAATAGTTGCTCCACAAAAATTGGAAAAAATTCTAAATTTTCCTTTTCCCAGAATTTTATTTTGCATGGGAACACACTACTGCTTAAATTTAAGCAGAAAATTCATTTAAGCAGCAACATGGGGACATGATATTATTCCTAATTATTCGTATAACCACTAATTGACTTTTGCTTTACTGTTACCATATGATAATTGAACTTGTGTATGATTCTACTCATATCAGCTAAAGCATCTCTAGTTAAGTGGAAACTAATTTAACAATAATAAATAGTTAACACCTTCCAATCATTATAACATAATAAGAAATAATCTAAATAATCAACTCCTCTATTGCTATTTTTGGCAAAAGGTGGGACTCCAGTTGCATTGCAGCTCTTGTTTATTTATGGTATGGAGTATGGAGGATGGTCTATCTTATATTGTTTAAAAGGTTATAGGAGGGCTTTTTTTTATATAGAGCTAAACTTTAGATTGTTGGA
Source organism: Thuja plicata (assembly GCA_018584345.1). Lineage (NCBI taxonomy): Eukaryota > Viridiplantae > Streptophyta > Pinopsida > Cupressales > Cupressaceae > Thuja > Thuja plicata. The sequence goes on along the minus strand of MU227192.1, from coordinate 600,234 downwards.
CTATTAATTTCTCTAGATGGAAAGTCCCACATGTCTAGATGTAAATTATAGTAAAATAAATTTGAAACAACGATAATGTACACAACCTTCCCAATTTTAATTAATTGAAAATACTATTTAAATATAATAATATGTTTATTACATAAAATATAAATTATCTATGTAAATTACTTTACTTCATTTATGAGTTGTCACATGTCATTTATAATAGATTTAAAAATTAAAGTATGATAGGGTTTTGAGTCAGAATTTAGAGACTTTAGGTATCAGGTTTCTACTTAGAGGTTATTCATAACTCTATATTTCAAATTTCCTCCAATAAATTGAAAGATGGAACCAACAATAAGGGAAAGCCACATGCTTTGGTTCTAGATATTGTAGTAATTACCCAATACTAGATCACATCTTTGCAAATAGGCAATGATTCTATAGTAATAAACAATGTCATTTGAAATTGTGATTAAACAAATAAAATTTGGAAAACATCCTACATGAAGCTTGGTTGCACTTGGACTATATGAGTCTTTTCAATGTCATTATTATTTCAAGTAGATGAATACACTAGTTGATCAGTTAGCAAAATTTTGTATAGAGTCATCTCAAGGTCTAAACATGGATCTAGAAAAGTGGAAAGCTAAGATATTATAATGAGCTCTCAAGAAACATTTCTCATAGAAATACTACTAGAAAAATAAAAATATAATCCAAGGGTTAAAAGCAACCAATGTAGCAAACCATTATTTACCTATTCCCATTTTAAAACAACCACATTTCTCATAAAGGTTCATTGAATGCTATTGCATAACCCCACTCTTCCATTTAATAATTGTCATTAATAGTAGGAGTAAAAAATCCAATTAAGTTCACCTTTTACCAAACATTTACTATGAAACTTCAAAGAACATCAAAATCTCAATTCTAGACATATCCACCATTATGTTTTACATTTCCACATAGGGATGTTAAAACCCTTCTTCATTCATAACATTAATGTATATGGTAGGTTGACTTCTTATCAACAAAAGAAACAACCATATTATGACCATTTCATAAAAATTACTTGAAGAGAACTACATAAATACTACATGAACTTAATCATCAGGATCAATAATGATTTATAATGGTTGTAATTGTAGGTAAACATCATCATAACAAGTCTCCACTCATAACCCCAATGGTATTCATTCAAAGGTGATTCATACAACAAGGGTAAACTGGTGTAAGCTCAATAATTTCATTTATAATTAAAAATAGATTATTTATTAGCCATAGGATGTAGACACACCGTTGAAAAAATATTTGAACCAAACTAATAATAATGTTATCTAATATACAAGGATATAACTCATATATACCAACTCACAAGGTATCTTAATATGAATCCATACCACCATATGATATGGTCCAATACCATCTAATCCAACACATCGTAGTGGTGAGATTCATTGCCATCACCAAGAAACTCAATATTTATATGGTTATACCTCATCAACCCATTAAAAATAAATATTAACATTACTATCCCCTTTACCTAGAATATTAAGCATTGACCTTGCTAGTCATTGCTCTAACTATAGATATTTTCATGAGACCTTAGGGTATCAATAATATCAATGTATACCCCAAAAGCTTAGTGTAGTTATCATTCTAAAGAAATTCATTTATCTAAATTAAAACAAAATGTACCTCATCCTCCTAAATACCTTACTAACACAAAACATTAATATATGTAGTATAATAGTTAGTAAGCATGTCATTTAGGGGTTCTATGTTCCCTTTTCTAGACCTAGTTATATTAGTTCTATACATACCATTCTTCATAGACATATAAATTTTGGGGTCCCAAAATTGTTTCTCTACTTCCTAGAATTAAATCCCACTCAAAAGGCCAAGGTTGTCATCTAGTGGGTTTAAATTGGTTTATCAACATGACAATGGAACTTTGAAGGCCAAATTAAGGAGAGTGGGTTGTATTTCCTACACCTTGAGATCAACTTAAAATAAAGAAGATATTCCAAGAGGCTTATATAAATGAAAAAAAAATAGTGATGATGGTAATAAAACCCAAACTATCGATACAACTCCTAAAATTTGTCACTGAGCATGACGAGAACTAATTACCCTACTAATTCTATATGGAAGATAAAACATCATTGTAATGAGTGAAGATGAAAGCAATATTCATGGTTCATAGAAATTCATGAATAATACTCTCTATAAAGTGGTGAACCATGATTACATAAACTAACTAGACTAACATACGAGTTTAATAATTTGTTGAGTTAATATCCTAGATTGGTCTCTATTTTTGGGTAACAGAGTCAAGTTGATTGTGTTGATGACAATTATTCAATTGTGTTTTATCATTGATGTTTACACAAGTATAGTGATGTTTACACAATTGTATAATCCTATCTGAGCACAGTCAGTCTCTGCCGAGCTCTCTCAGGCATTGAAGATGACCAAAGTGATTTTTAGTTCTGACCGAGTTCACTCAGGCATTACAGTGTTGGACAGGCATTGAAGGATTTCAGTGTTGACCGAGTAAAACAATTAGTGTCAGCCGACTAACAATGACTTATATTTTATGTATAATTAGTTATATGCAACCGACAGACATGAGTTTTATTATTTATTTGGAAGGATATCAAGGCCGACTTGATAAGGCTTAACATATATATATATATATATATATATATATATATATATATATATATATATATATACAAGGTCAAGTTTGGTTTGAATAGTGTGGTGATGTGGAATTGCATGTGAAGTGTGATATGAAGAGTGAAGGCGAAATCAGATGGGATTATGAGTGAGGACAAAATACAGAGGAATGCAACATAATATCCAATCAGTAAGGATCAAGCATTTAATCCAGAATAGAGATCTAAAGCAACAAAGATAATTGCTTCTCAAAACAAGTCAATCCATTGTTACTCTCTAACAATTGTAGTAGTGATCAAAATCTCTTAATAGAGTAGACTTAACAATCTTTTGTAAATCCTCTCACAAGGTGACATTTCTACATTGAAGTGTTTGAAGACCTCTAACAAGGCCACTCCTTATAGGGTGATTAAATCCTCTAACAAGGTCACACCTAACAGTGTGTTATTGTAACCTTTAACAGGGTTGGCTCCTAACATGGCTCACTTTAGAAGAGTGAAAAATAGTGACTAGTTGCTATTAGTGGTTTTTCCCATATTGGGTTTCCATGTTAAATCTTGGTGTTATCTGTGTACATTTAATTTGCTTTATGGTTTATGTTTCTGCAATTAATTACTAAAGATAATCACAGTTAATATCTTAATATTTTCTATGTTAACCGAGTGACAATGAAATATCTATGTTAACTGAGCAACAATGTTAAATTTGTTTAAGACATCTAAGGGACTTAGATTTTTTTTGTGGTAACTGATTCACCCCTCCCCTCTCAGTTACTCAACTCATTTCCAACATATTGAAGGAGATGAGATATATAGAAAATATTGAACCACTGATCTAAGAATAACAATAAATCACATGAGATTATTAAAAATAAAACATGTTTGTTTATCCAACATCAAAATGCAAATATTTACATGAAATTTTTGGATGATCATTTAAATATAAAATTGTATTAAAATGTTGCCACATTTTCAAACAAGCTTTACATTCACGATAGTAAGTGTGTTGGGAAATTCTAACTTATTTAAAAGCACCCTAAACATGTACCTATGATTTTGGATATATTACATATGCAACACATTTTTCTATAACACATAAATATGTCATGTGACTTTCACCACCATTTTGCAAATAACTATAACTATGTGAAACCTTGGAACAATTGTGATACTTATTTTATTCTGAGAATAATCACTCCTCTTGAAATGAGTTGGAAAATAAAAAATACACCTCTGAGTAAAAAACTAATTTAAACCACTATAGAAACCATAAAATATGCTCAAAATAAGTGTTCTGAATCGATGAGGAACATTTATTTATTTATAGTGGGTGAGAAAGTATCAAAAACCATTGTGAGTAATTGGGAGAGATAGTGTATTCATGGTGGGCAATTTCAAAGAGTGAATGGAACGCTTCTCCAATTCATGCCAAGGAATAATTTGAAATATCACCCTTAAAAAATCACAAGCTCCAAAACAAGTTGCATTCCCATGCCTACAAATCCATATTCCTCCAAGCACATATTGGTTTTATAAAGTTTGAAATACAAACTTTGGACAATTTCATATACCCTCCATAGGCCTACTCTCATTATGTTAGTATCAAGATTGACCAAATTTGTAAGGTAAAAATTTTAGATTTTTCATAACCCTCTTGAAATAAGTGTGCCCACTTTATATAACTATGTTCTACTATGATTCGACAACCCCAAACAAAGACTAGCTACAACCACCCTCAATATCATAGCATTTCATAAACACATACCATAGGAATGAGGGACATAGGAAGAACCACCCCTGTACCTCAAGGAACAAAAAATGATAATTTTGTCATCAAGTTATTAAGCCATTAGGGTATTGGGTCATTCCTTTCTTTCCTACCAATATTATTAGAGTATACAATGTTAGGGATTTGACAAATCCGGAAGAATATAAGAATAAACAGTTATATGCAGAAAAAAAAAGAAGAATAAAACTTAACACAGATAACACACATATTTAACGTGGTACATCCAAAACATGGGTTACATCCACCTACACCATCGTCCAACCTTTCTTATTATCCAACAAAATAGTACACCAACATTACAATGCATTATGCATCTCAGCTGCTTATAACATGCATTTTTAAGGAAACCTCTAAAATTGGCCATTTTAAGGTTTTACAATATCAAAAATCACCCACTTGGAGACTGATCAGGCTCCACATCAAAAAATCTCCCACTTGGAGATTGAAACCAGCTGACAATATAGTATGTGAAACTCCCACTGGATAAAATACTTTGTTGTGTATAAACTCCACGATCATCAGTCAAGAAGCCCAATAGAAGCTGAGCAAGAAAATAGCTTCTCCTTGGGGACTGCCTTCATGAACATGTCTGCAAGATTGTCACTTGTGTGAATCTTTTCAAGCCGTAATTGGCCATCCTCCAAAACAAACCTTATAAAATGGTACTTGAGCTGTACATTCTTTGTCGTTGAATGAAAAGAAAAATTCTTTGCAAGATGAATGACACTCTAGCTATCACTGTACAATGGGTGATCTTCCTGCTTCTGACCTAATTCCTCCAGAAAACTTTGTAACCAAATAATCTCCTTGCTAGCTTTTGTAGCAGCTACATACTCAACTTCAGTGGTTGAAAGTACATTAACCTTCTCCAATCTAGAAATCCAACTGACTATAGTACCCCCTACATTGAAAACATATCATGTAGTACTCCTCCTTGTATCAATATCTCCTGCCAAATCAGAGTCAACAAATCCACTCAGAGTAGAACTGGATCCTGTTAAACATAATGCCTTTGTAGTAGTACCTCTCAAATATTGAAGAATCCATTTTTCAGCATTCCAATGTTCCATACCCGGATTTCTCATATACCTGCTGACAACTCCCACTGCATGAGCAATATATGGCCATGTGCATGCCATTGCATACATCAGACTACCAACAGCTGATGAATACGAGATGTTAGGCATTTTATCTACCTCTTCCTATGCCTTTGGGCAAATTTCCTTAGTCAATTTGAAATGACTAGCCAAAGGTGTACTGAGTGCTTTTGTATCTTGCATATTAAATCTTTTCAACACCTTCTTTATATACTCAGTTTGGGACAAATTCAAGGTTCTATTTTTCCTATCCCGTGTAATCCTCATACCAAGGATTTGCTTAGCATCACCCAAATCCTTCATAGCAAACGACCTTGCTAATTTCTATTTAAGTTCATTTATTTGTTTCATATTGGACCCAACAACAAGCATGTCATCAACATAGAGTAACAAGATAATGTAACTCCCATTATCTGATCTCTTAAAATATACACAGTGATCAGAATGACATCTATGGTAACCTTTTTCAACCATGAAACTATCAAATTTTAAATACCATTGGCGGGGTGCCTGCTTTAGGCCATACAGACTCTTCCTTAACCTGCACACTAAATTCTCCTTACCCTTGACCTCATATCCCTCTGGTTGCTGCATGTAAATTTCCTCCTCCAAATCTCCATGGAGAAAATTTGTTTTGACATCTAGTTGTTCTAATTGAAGTCATTTTTACAACAGGGGAGAATATTTCATCAAAATCTATACCCTTTTTCTGTGCAAAACCATTTACCACAAGTCTGGCCTTATACCTTTTCTTTCCTCCATCTTCCTCCTTCAGCCTATAAACCCATTTGTTAGGCAAGGCTCTTTTTCCTTAAGGTAAAGGGACTAAGTCTCAAGTCTTATTTTTCAACAAGGAGTCCATCTCCTCTTTCATGCCCAACTTCCACTGTTGTTTGGCATCCACATGCATTGCTTCTTTATATTCTTCTGGTTCACCAGAATCAGTCAATAAAATGGAATACAAAGAAGGATAAAACCTTTCAGGAGGTCTACTTCACCTTGTAGAATGTCTAACACTTATAGGAGTTTGTGGGATAACCTATTTTTACTGAGCATCAGGTACCAGTGGCATTTCATTTTCAGGAGTCTCATCCAACACCACATAGTCTTGTTTGACCTGTTCATGCTTCTTTTCCTGCAACTGTTCTTTATACATGACCTTCTCATTGAATATAACATCTCTACTTCTAATTATTTTAAGATTTTCAAAATCCCATAACCGATAACCATAGTCATCTACTCCATACCCAATGAAGGTACATTTTTGAGATTTAGCATCAAGCTTGGTTCTATTTTCTTTATCAACATGGACAAAAGCTTCACAACAAAAAGTTTTTAGAAACAAATAATTTACCTTTTTACCACTCCATGCTTCCTCTGGAATACCACTATCCAAAGGGGCTGAAGGTCCTCTATTTATCAAATAGACTACAGTGTTTACAACATCTACCCAGAAATGAAGGGGAAGTCCAACATGCAATCTCATGATCCTTGCACATTCCATGATTGTCTTATTCATTCTTTTTAACACACCATTTTCTTGTGGAGTTCTTGGAACTGTCTTCTACCTTTGGATTCCATTGATAGAACAGTAATCTTCAAAGGTTGTGCTACAATAATCACCTCCATTATCAGATCTGAGACACTTCAAATTATTTCCTGTCTCATTCTCAACCAAAGCTTTCCATTTATTAAATGTTTCAAAAACATCAGATTTTTGTTTCAGGAAATATACCCATGTTTTCCTGGTTGAATCATCTCTAAAAATAACATAATAATGAGAGCCACCAAGAGATGATACCTGAGCCAGTCCTCATACATTTGAAAGCACTAGCTCTAACTTCTCACTCTTCTTTTCTTTCCCAACTTTGAGAAATCTGACTCTTTTTTGTTTACCATAAACACAATTTTCACAGAACTCTAAATCGATATTTTCAGTCTTGGCAACAAATTTTTAGAGTGAAGGATTTTCATCCCTTTCTCACTTATGTTCCCAAGCCTACGGTGCCACATTTTTGAATATGTTCTTGCAACATCTATAGTAGCTTTCCCTACATTAACATTATCAGTAGCAACTAAGGTAGAATAAGTGTTACCTGTACACAGATATAATATGCCTATCTTCACACCTTTAGCTACTACTAATGAACCTTTAGTGACCTTCCAGACATTGTATGTAAACATGACTTTGCAGTCTTCACTACCTAGTTGTCCTGCAAAAATTAAATTTCTTCTTAAATTAGGGACATGCCTTACCTCCTGCAGTATCCAGTCATTTCCGTTTGGCAAATTGATCTTTATTTTCGCTTTCCCAACAATAGGACAGGGCTCATCATCACCCAAATATACCTGTCCAAAATCACCTTGAACATAATCTTGAAAATATTTTCTATGGGGTGTAGCATGGAATGAAGCCCCATAATTAATTACCCAGGAATCATTAACATTATCCAAACATAAGATTAAAGCATCGTGTAAATTATTACTTGCAACATTAGCTTCCTTACTGTCATCTTCATGTTCGTCTCCTTGTTTGTTTTTCCAAGACCAACATTCTTTCTTTAGGTGACCAGGCTTTCCACAGTACCAACAATCTTTCTTTCCTTTAGATTGAGAACATCCTTTCTTTGACTTCCCTTGTGACTTTCCATGTGAAGGGCCTTTTCCTCTTTCACTTGTTTTTCCTCCGTTCTCCATGTTTAAAGTGGAACCTGATGAGGTTGAAGTTTCACCTGTGCTTTTCCGTCGCATTTCCTCGCTTAGGATAACACCAACAAATTCATCAAATTTCAAAGTATTTGAACTAGAGACAGAGTTCCTTACAACCATAACCAAGCTATTCCAGCTTTTTGGAAAAGAATATAAAATTAAGAGAGCCCTAACCTCTTCATCGAATGAAATTTGTATGGATGACAATTGACTAGTGATTGTACTAAATTCATTTAAATGATTCACTATAGATCCTCCCTCACCCATTTTTATATTGAACAAACACTTCATAAGAAATACCTTATTCTAAGATGAGGGTTTCTCGTATAACTTAGCCGATGTCTCCATCATCTCTACACTCATTTTTGCTTTTGATATGTTGAATGTTACAGACGGTGCAAGGCACAATCGAATAGATCCCAGTGCCTTCCTATCCAAGACCTCCCAGTCCTCTGCTGACATAGTTCCCATTTTCTTGGCTTTTCCTTCTAATGGATATCATAGGTCCTTTTGTTACAGATAATCTTCCATCTGCAGTCTCCATAACTAAAAATTCTGGCCATTGAATTTTTTAATCTTGAATTTGGAATCCTCCATTGCTCCCACTCAAATCTGAAAGTCTTGTCAATCTACAGCAACAAAACTTGCTCTGATACCAATTGTTAGGGATTTGACAGATCCAGAATAATATAAGAATAAACAATTATATGCAAAAAACAAAAGAAGAATAAAACTTAACACAAATAACACACAGATTTAACGTGGTTCACCCAAAACCTGGGCTACGTCCACCTACACATCTGTCCAACCTTTCTTATTATCTAGAAATATAGTACACCAACATTACAATTCATTATTCATCTTAGTCGCTTATAACATGCATTTTTAGGGAAACCTCTAAAATTGGCCATTTTAGGGTTTTACAATGTCGGTCTTCTTTTTCCCAAAAAAGCACCAAAAAGTTTTGGCACTTCGCGCTGGTTGGAGGTTCGGGGCTACCGCCCCTCACCTCCTAGAAAATAGATGAGTAGGGCCATAGTATCAACACCCACTACATGATTAGTTTCCACAATATCAACATACAACTCATTGAAACCCTAGAGTGAACCTTTTATAACCATGTCTTGTTGAAGTTTTGGGCCTAACCATATAGTTTTTCTAGGGATAAATGATGCCAATAGTATAAAATTTGACAACAATTCCTTCACCATTTTGATGCTCAAAACTATTTCCTTGAGAGGAAAGAGAAACCAAGTGCATAAATTGAATAACATTAAGAGAAGTGTCATTGATCCCATGCAAACGATCAAGGTATTGGATCATTCAAGAAATGGATGTTAACCAAATATAGGGGTGAGAGTAATAACATTGCAATCCTAGGGATGAGAGAAAGAACATCATTGACAAACAAAAAACATGGTATGAGGGGATAAGTTTCCCAAAACCCTAACAAGAAAAAACTAGGGAAAATGCAACCATTAGACTTCAGGAATTGCAGAGGCAAAATAACCATACACGTGGAAGGGAAACCCTAACAATCTAAAATGCCAATAAACATGACACTCACCAACTTTACAAGGACCACAAGGTAAATATTCAATAGCAATAAGAAAGACATATAAAGATAAGCAACCTTGAAACTTTGACAAGGCAATAAACACAACTTAACCATTTTTTGAAGGATTAGAGAGGGGAGTTGAGACAATTAAAAAATTAATGATGGCTTGAATGACCCCAAAACTTTGAATTCCCCCAAAAAATACACTCAAACCAAATTTTGGGTTTTTAGCTTGGTATTTGATTGAGACATGAAAGGGGGATGATACAACATTAAGAGACACAAAATTGATCAAGTTGACCCATTTAATATTCATAGATTGATTATTAACAACGAGTCAAAATACTTCTAGATATGTATAAAGGAAGGGGCTCAAGCAAGAAATACATTTCATATTCTAGTCTGAATAGTGGCTCATATTGGGTATATGTGTCTCTTGCATGAACAATTTAAATAATCTATATCACAAAGAAAAATATTAAATTTCAACAAGGATCAAATAAAAAACCATCTTAGCCACAGGGCTCGAGACTAATAACGAACATCAAGAAAATATGGAAGATGGAATATTGTACTAACCAATAAAATTTAAACTCCACCACTTAAGAAGAGTAATACTCCAAATGTTTAGAATACATTGAAAACTCTAATAACTCTCCAACTAATATGATAAGATGATACATGTGAAGTTCATATCTCTTAGGTATTTGATAAAACTTAAATCATGAAAAGTTAACTTTTTCACACTTTCATTTATCCTATGTCTTGGATTTACACAAAAGGAACATATTGGCAATATATAAATCAATTGGTGATGTCCTTTAATCATTTACATAGTTCATTATATGCTTGTGCTACACATTTTTATCTTTTGTTTCTCTATGTTGCCCATCCAATTTAGTCAATGTCGCGAACCTCAAGGAAATTGCATCACATTTATCCAACAATAATTGGTATGTTAGAATCTCTAATTTGATATTAAAGCTTCATAATCCTTATATTTCAACAGTTGATATACTATAATTTCAAAGTTTATACGTATTCTAATTTTTACCCCATAAACTAGCTCAAATGGGTTGCATCCAATATCATGCTTCAATATGAATCTATCAACCCAAAGAGAATACTTGAGTTTGTTATTTGATTTTTTTTTAAATTCTAATATAATTGTCATTTTTATGATCTTCATCAAGCTCTTGTTACTCAACTAGGCATATTCATTACTCTATGAATGGTAGGGAACATACCAAGTGTATATCAAATTTGGAGCACATGTTCTACATGTCTTGGGATCAAAATTGCATGGAATTATTAGCAAGGATCCTATAAGGTACTTTGAATCTTATTATTATATTGATTATCAAGAAATATGCTATTGCCTTGAGTGTTACATTGTGGATTGGAATTGCCTCACCCCCTTGGTGAAGTAGTTTATAGCCATGAACATCCACTTGTATCCATTGATATATTTCTCTTGTATTTCCCTAATAAATTCAATCCCCTATTGATTAAATGGTGCTTCAAGTATGGAATACAATAAGGGAAGTGAACTAAAAAACTTCATCTTATCTAAAAATATTTGTCAAGCATCACACTTTTGTAGTATTGTGCAATTTCTTTGAGCAATTTTGTGCACCAAAAATATAAGTAAGAATCTTATGTATTGTGGTTTTTGCCTTGAAATGTCCACCACATATGTTATGGAAATATCCCTTCATCAATTCCTCAACTTTCCTACTAGTTATCCATGCACTGAAGTAAAACTCCTTCAACATTTCTCCATAATCACTCACCCCAGGATAACACCTACCTTTGTGACCACAAGTTTAGGGTCCTCCTTTGATTATCATCCTAGGATATTCTAAAACTTGTATTCATAAGATAAAATATTACATCCTTTTACCATGGATCATTACTTAAGTTAAATATTGTAACAAAATCATTAGTGTTTACTTCATTTACCTCTATTACCTCTAGGTTGGAATCAACCATCAACTTGGTTAAGCCCTAGACCCTAACAAGTTTGGAAATTTGTATTTCCGTGTCACACTTTTGGATCTTATTTATACAGTGCTAGTTTGTATTTCCATGTCATAATCTTGGATTCTATTTAGGTGAAACCTCTTACTACATAAAAATGTTTATCACAACAAGGTGTGACACATATGCTATAATTTTAGCACCCACGAGGTATAACCTAAAGTTCTTCATTTCTTTGACCAATGGATAAGTGTTTCTTCATTTTTTAGTATTTTATATAAACTTCTTGCAATGATGTATGAAATAAGAATACACAATGTTCATTTCCATTTCTATTCCTTTTCAACAAACACAACAATCATAGTATTAAAAAAGGCAAAAAAAAAACAAAAAAAAACAATTACATAGGTTTAGAGCAGTCTATAAACACCAAAATAGGTACTTCCAAAAATTCCTATTTGAAATTATATATGACTTAGCTAGTTCTACACTCTATTAAATCAATTATCCCTTTCTTGAACATATTTTGTATAGTTTTTGTTTTCTCAACAAATTTAGGAACAATCCTCCAAACAAAGTTAATCTTCCCAAATAAGGATTGGATCCCTTCAATATATTTGGGTTGAAGGATAATACGAATGTCCTTGAATCTTTCACAATATATTCTCACCCCATCCTTTGACACAATGTGCCATGTGATCTTATCCTCCTCAACACAAAAATACATTTTTATGGGAATCAAAGATATCTCATACTTTGAAGATCTTCTAAAAATTAATTACAAATGTTTGGAGTGCTCATCTATTTCCTTTTAAAATTTAGTCGAGTCACCCTGTGATACTAATATAATCTAACCAATAAGACCAAAAACAACTATGCCTATTACTTATTGAAAAATTATCCCCCACACTTCAAACCAAATGATATCCTTAGATAGACATAAGTACCCCCTGGAATAGTGAATTCCATTTTATATTGCTTTATCTCCTTAAAAGGTACTTGGTTGTAGCATAAAACCCCATCCACCATCGATATTGGTTTTGATCATGTTAGTAACTACAAAAAGTATATCATGCTTGGAATGGGATACTTATCTTTAAGAGATTTAAGGTTTAGATTATGAAATCAAAACGTGACCTTATCTCCCATTTCTTCTTTATTATTGAGACAAGATTAGACACTCACTCAAAATATTTATGGCTTTGATGATTGTGTCTTCCTTCAAGTTAATCAAATGCTTTTATTTTTTCCAAAATATTTTTGCATCAGACTGAAGTGGGAAACAAATCTTATCTATGTCCCTAAAGATCCTCATATGACTATGAAAAATATTTCTTAAACTTATTCATTTGGAAAATCAACATCTATTTTGTCTTGAGGATTTAACTTCTTATCAATATACACCATCTCCGAATTCTCATTTATTTGTAGGTTCAATCCCTCAATATCATCTACATAAGTTAACTTTTTCTTATTCCTATAATGATCACTGTTATCAAACAAATTTTCTAAAGAAACTAATCCTTTGAAATATTGTTTATTTTCATTACATTACCACATTCACAAACAAGGTTTCTTTTCCACCTTCTATTTCAAACATGAGATGCCAATAAATGAGTATATCACATAAATCTATTATTTTTCATTGAACTATTAATAGTTGCATATGTTGTCTGGCACTGAGGAGATTTATATATCTTCAAAGCTTCATTATAAATAATATCTACATTAAGATCGTACTATGATGCTACAACCACTAGAGCATTAAACTCATTATTTTAACTTCTATATATGCATTTGATATTAATGATATTAAATATTTTCATGCTATGCCATATTTTGAGCATATTCTCCTTGGCTACAAATTTGCCTTCTTCTTATTACATTGTAAAGCTTTAAATATCAACAAATTTAAGGGATCCAAATCTGTGACTATGAGAAACATTAAACCCATCAATAAGGGTTCATATTTAGTAATCTTTTTAGTGCACTTGAACGTTATCCTATAAAAAATTAACAATTCCTTTTCCATGGAGAAGTTAAAACAATGCTCAAGCACCATTACCTTCTTTTGAGTAGAGACCATCAACCAACATGGTCCAAAGATCATCGCTCGACTCCTTAATAGCATTTAGTGTAGTAGGGGCAACCTTTTTTACTTCAAGTTCATCACAAAAACATATCGTATGATCAATACAAATGTCAAATAGGTTTGCATGATCATGATACTTAAGAGTTGTCCTTGATGTTATGTAGGAATTATTTATTCCTATGCAATTGCATTATTTTTTCATGCAAAGGAAATGTTGCATGCCCATTTCTATGAAAACAGTAATCCCCATATGAGAGGGAAATCAACCATTATTATGTCCATCATTTAAATAAAAAAGTGGTTAAGAAGTCAATTGGAAATCCACATTTTTACCATTTCAATAGCATTCACCTCTTTAGAATCCATGACTTAGTTACTAAAAAACAATCTCATTAATTACCTAAAGTGGCATGATATTGTTAGATGCTCCTCAGTCATGAATGCAGTTGTGGAGCAACCTCCCATTGATGAACAATGTCCATCCTTAAGGTCATTACATCTTATTTTTTAGTTTGTTGACCCTGTATAAGATAATTATATACCTTAGTTAATAACCATTTTGGGCTTGCATTATTGCTACATAAATCATGGATTTAATGCCTCCATATGAATGTTTGGTTCTCTTGTATCTTTGTTGCATAGGAGATTTCATATGCTCAAAGTCATGAGTTGGTAATTGATATGAACTGGGTTTACCTTCACATTGAAAAAATGGTCATTCCGATTTAGATTGTCACAACATATTGCATTATTTTCTTAATCACAAACCAAATCATCAAATTGGTTGATTTTACCCTCATAATATTCTCTCATTATTTGGCTCAAACTCTTTATCTTTTCTCAAAGAGAGTGTAACAACACAATTTAAATTACTAGGTGCTAGGTGTTATTACTAGAGGATTTTTTTGGTTATGTGATGGGTGAGCAGAGCGGAGGCAGCGTTGCAGCCGTTAGGCTTTCAGCAGGCGCGGGAGGGGTGATCAGCAGGTGCGAGAGGGGGATCAGTAGGCAAGGGAGGGGAAGATGGAGATTCTGACAAGGGAGAAGGCAATGGCGAGGAAGATGGAGGAGGTGTTTTTGCTGCCTGCGATGGTGGGGGAGAAGCTTATGTCGCCTGCATCATTTTTTATGGTGACAGGGGTTTGTATTGGGCCCTGTATCAACTCTCAGGGAAGGAGAGTTCCATGTTTCCTCACAGAGGGAATGATGGAGGAGATGAACTTTGGAAGCCCATGAGAGATGAGAGTGCGGTCATCTCCAATACTTCTGGGGGATGAGTTTCTGGGGGTAGCTACTGCACCTATTCTTATTTTTTTGAGGGTTGTGAACCCTAGGATCATTGCTTTGGATGGTTCCTATCAGACTACTAGGGCAGTGGGGATTTCAAGCCTATACACTTCTTGCTCTTCCAGCTTTCAGCCTTGGAGAGACCTGCCTCTTGGCGTAGAGGATAGATCTACTGATGAAGGGTTTCTTCTTTATAGAAGCTCAATTTTTCTCAATATACCACGGATGTCCTGCTTGCAACTTTAAGGATTTTTTGAGGCACTCAAGAAGTTTGCGTAAGTGTATTTATTGTGGACATCATTCTTAATTACCTTAAAATGGATCATCCATTTTATAAAAAAAATAACATGTTTCAATGGTCAAGAAGAGAATCGTGAAGTTCGATTCTAATAACAGGTGATTGCATCGTTGAGAATGGAAAAAAAAGAATGTCATTTATTGAAAATAATGGGATTGCTGGAAGTAGATATGATCCATGTAATGGAAGTGGTGTAAAACAGTTATGCATATTGTATAAGTTGCCATACTTTAAGGATATAGTCATTAGACATACTATTGACTTTAAGCATATAGAGAAAAATATAGCTTATGCTATTATAGAAACTCTTTTTGGTGTTTTTGATATTATTTCATCTCGTGAAGACTTTTGAGAAATAAATATTCGTCGAAATCTTTGGGTTGAAAAATATGATAATGAAAAATATAGAAAATGGAGTGCTCCTTATGTCTGGATAAAGGAACAACGTGCACAATTCTTATAGTTGATGTCTTAGACCCACTTTCCAACTGGATATGTGAGTAGCAACATTATTAGCCAAACTAACATTAATAGCTTAAGAAGCCTCAAGACCCATGACTATCATGTCATAATCGAGAATATTTTACCTATTGTGGTAAATATATTAAGTTTACCAAAGGGGCCAAGATTGGAAATTATAAGGTTGGGCCTAATATTAAAGAGAATGAGTTTACATGTATTAGATCCTTCAAACTTTGATAGTTTGAGAGAGGAGGTTGTTGAAGTCGTTTGTCTATTGGAACAAGAATTTCCACCAACAATCTATAACATTTCTATGCATCTTTTGATACATCTAGAACATGAACTAGAGCGTTGTGGTCCAATAAGAACAAGATGGATGTAACCTATAGAACGATAAATGAAAGTTTTGAAAAAAATTGTCCATACTAGGGCAAAACTAGAGAGCAGCATGTCTGAGGGATATTCAATGCAAGAGGCCATGGTGTTTTGTACAGAATATATGAAGGATTTTAAAAATGTCAATCGACATGTATGGGATGATGACGAAGATGAGAGAGTTGCAAGTGAAGTATTAGAAGGCAATGGAAGTCGATTCAAGCTCTCATATCAAGAAAGAAGTGCAATACATGCCTTTATTCTTCAAAACACATCTTCATTCGAAAAGTGGCGCAAGTAAAGAAAATTACACTAATTTTTTTACTCAATTGCATTTACACATTCATATTATTGATCTTACTATTTGTACGTCATTATTTTATGTAGAAAATATGAAGAAGAGAATCAAATTTGGATGCAACATTGACCTCAAAAGCGCAGATGTCATAATTTAATTGGAGGTGATTCTTTTCCAAAATTTGAAAAATGGATTGTTAATGCAATCAGTGATGCAAAAGAAGAAGGTCAATATATAACAACAAAGGAAAGTGAGCTTTCACAATTTCCACATATATGGGCTATATATTTTTGTGGAATGTGGGCCTATGGTAGTCATTTAAGAGTGGAAGAAAAGGACAAAGGAAAGACAAATTGTGATTGTGTTGTTAGTGCTGAATTTCTTCATAAAATTGAGAGGAAATTTTATGTTGGATTCATCCAAGAAATTATTCAAGTGGATTTTGGTGAAAACAGTCCTATATTATTAAAATGTAAATGGATTCGACTATCTGCAGTACAATTTGATGAGTATGGAATTATATGTGCAAATACATGAAAATTGTTATCAGAGACAAATGAGCCATATGTTTCCCCTCTTCAAATTAATCAATCATTTCTAATTTATGATGTAAGAAGACCAGGTTGGTCATATGTCATTCAAACAAAGTCTCGTTTGAAATGAAAATTCATGGAAGTTGTCAATGTAATGCCCGATGGACAATATGTTAATTTTCAAGAAATATTTGAAGAAGTGGATGAAGACAATGAAGGATTGTTTGAAGAAGAGATTTTGATTACCAATGAAGAAATTGAGAGAGAGGATGTATTGCAAGTCACAAATGAGGTTGAGGAAGAAAATCAAGAAGATGCAGACACAAGTGATCAAGATTCTGATCTTGCTGGAAATGTAAATGATTATTGATGAGGCTAATTTTATGATCTTTTATTTAAGACTTTTATGTTGTTTCTAGACTATTCTATGTTTTAAGGACATGGACTATCAAACTGATACTTTTTTTAGAGCTTTAATGTTGACAAAGTTGCTATATGAATGTAAGGGCTTTAATATAGAACAAAGTTGCTATATGAATATGTTTTCATATAAAAATGAGGATTTAATATCAATATGTTTGAGTTGTATGGATTTTGGCTACTATACTTGCATTGTAGTGTTCTGTGATAAAAAAAATTGCATGGCCTGCTATTATCACAATGTTACCATCTTGGGTGTGACTGAAAAAGTATGCTATTTTTTTCTTAAGTCCTTTTATGAGCGAAGATTAGTGGGGTGCTTGCAAGTTCTAAGGCATTGGCATGATTTTGGCCTGATGCCACCTTGTAATAGCACCATTTTCTCAAGTTCTTCCCTTGTATGGTTATGACTGACTTTACCATATCTTATGCTCACCGGTCCATTATGCATGCCTTTGCTATATCTATTGTTGATCTGGAACTCCATCATTTTCTTATACTTGCATGTTGTTCTTGGAGATTCATCATTATAGGCTATTTGATGTATGTGTGAAAGACAAAAAAATCATTATAGGCTAGTTCTCCTTGCTTAAAGAATCACATACCCAACTGATGTTAGAGTGATTACAATAATTTCTATACATCCTTCTTCTCCTGTTGCTATCTCTTGGCATGCTGATGGCATCGATATGTTTTATGCTTGCTACTTCATGTTTAATATAACCATCCATTGCAAAGCGAGAGTGTAATTAATCCTTTTTCCAAAGTGATAATGATTTATGTATGTTATGAGGATTATAATGATTTCTCTATTGTGTATTTCATTTTTCCTCACAACATGGTTCCATCCTACTGCTTTGATATCCTCATATGCGACATATACTAAAATCGTGGTGGTCAAAACTCTTCTTTGTACACACAAGAAACCCATTTCATAGTTGTGTTTAGATTTGATAACTAGTTGTTTACTCTCTATGACTTGTAATTGAACTACTATGGTTGTGTACAAATGTAGCTTTGAATGAATTTGAACATCCTGATTATTATAATCTTGTTTTTTTTCCCTTTGGAAAGGATCATTACTTTCTGTCTATGAATTCCATTGTGTAAAAAATATAGATATCATGTTGAATTTGAATCTTTTCTTATTGTGAGAACACTTCTTTGTTTTTTGTTCACACTTCATGACCATTCCATGTTTTCTCTTCATTTCCAATAGCTTTTATTATCATATATGCTAAAAAAATAATGGCAGTGCTACTTCTTCATTTCATATTTCCATGATAAGCACTTTCTTTTCGTTGATCTCTTTGAACCAACTGTAGTTGTTCCTATTTTTTACCTGATTGATGACTATCGCTACTTTTAAATTGATTCATTTACCTCTGTCATAGATGAACATTGCCATATTATTTAACTTCCATATGTAACTCCATGTTGTATGTTTATGTCCTCATTGTTACTGCCCAGATGCATCAAATCCTCATGAAATTAGGCACTGTGAACTGTTCCCAAAACCTGTTCCTTAATATAAATACATTTCATGTACAAATTTCCCTTCCATAATATCCTAACTCAGAATCATGATGTTTTCATACCCATACCCTTCAGCATTGAATATTTATCTAACTTTTTGATTCAGCTACTGGAGAAAAATGATCTCCTGTAGTAAATTTGAATGTTGTCTTCTACTAGTGATTGTTGATCTCAAGTGATATCACTTATTATTTAGTATGGATTTTTAATATTTGATGTTAGACTTAACTGAACTAGCAACGTACTTCCAATGATGAAGTTTTTCTCCTCATTTGACATCACACTGTTGAGATTTTGATATTAGTATCGTTTGTACTCAACAGGGCAGCATGATATGGCCTGATGCTTTTCATTGATTCTGGGTTTCTCCTTGAAGGACCTAACCACAAAATCCTTCATTTTCCTGCAATAATAATGGGCCTTCATACTCTTTCTTTTATTGTTGACTGTAGTCTTGAAAAATTTAAACCTCTTTATTCTTAAAGCCTCTTTACTGTTCACTGTAGTCTTGAAAAATTTAAAGCTCTTTTATTGTTGACTTTCATAATAAAGAGACCACTTATGCTCTGATTTTCCTCTTGCATTTCTACAAGTGTATATGACAATATTTTGATTGCTTCCTAGACTGTATCATTGTCATGATCTTTGAATGCGTCCATTAACTGAAGCACTCATAGATTACAATGAATTTTTGATGCTTGATGATGTCAACACAATTATGATTGATATACTATGCATTATTCAACTACCATAGTGGCTTTCTCTCTTAATCACCATTGTTACTTTTTATAACTTTACTTGGTGGCTCTTGATGTGACTGTTGTATCTAGCTCCCTGCTCCTCAGATCAATCTCTAGTATAGTTGTCTTTTCACACCACTTTAATGGTACTGATCAATGCTCTTTAAATATTGACTAATCTCAGATGTTTACATCTAATATAAAATGTTTTTCTTATTTCATTATTTATTCTCTTACTTTAGTCTCAGTGGCTGCATGCTTTGATTTCTCTAAGTTGCTACAAAGTTGTAACAAAGTGCTTTACATACTTGGTTGGGGAAATTTCATTTAATCATGAACTCTTTAACACATAGTTCTTTGTCTTGATACTTAGCATGATCATACCTTGTTAATTGCATTATCTCTATGAAGTTGAAATGAAGAAATTCATGATTTGATTGCTTTCCTATGAGCACTATTTATCATTGTTCACTGGTCATTAAATGTAGTTAGTCCTTTGATGCTCCTTGACATTGTTGGATACATCTTGTAGCAATGTTGACAGGAACTTGAATAAATTTGTGATCTTCCAATTTATGTGTTGCTAAAAGGTATCATTTAAGGTAAAAATTTCCTTTAATTTCATGTTTCTTCTCTTGATCTGTGTATGTTCATTTATTATATAGTTCTTTGATTAAATCTTGTTCTAGTTTATAGCTGATTAAATATCCCAGATTTTTTATTTAGACATCTAAAAACTGATGCTTTCTTCTTCCATTATTATCTTTGTATCAAGTTGATAATTTATACATTATTGTTTTTTTGGACATCAGGAAATGAGGAGAAAGAATTTAAGGCATAAATTAGATGATGGTGATCATAATGTTGAAATTCCACTAACAGATTATGAGTGCAATCGTGAAGAACGTGTGACCAATAATAATGAATGTTTATCACATCTTGGTTTGCCAAATAGGCAAGTTGTACATCTACTAAGTATTATATTATTTGTTTAATACTATTTAACGAAATTTTATATGCAAAATCTTTATGAATATAAGACATGATACAATATTTGTTTTTGGTTTTACAGAAAAGAAAAAGAGTGCAGAGAAAATGAAGAGAAAAAATAAGTAGCAAATAAAGATACAATGTTTCCAGTTTGTAAAAGCCAACGCTTGTGTGATCCAACAAATGTAGTTGGTGAAAAAGGTAATTTTGATGATGTGGAACCTGATATAGCACATGGTGATGTGCAGCCTAATGAAAGACATGAAGAGAGTCTTCTTGCATTTGATGTGCCTCAGAGTGAACCTGTTGGTAGTGGTTCAATAGAAGATGTGTTCACTTTTGTTAAAAAAAATAAATTGAGTCAAGATTTATATAGATCTACAAAGAGGCATTCAAAAGAAAGAATATTAGAAGGGAAGAAGCCATTCTTGGTTGACGTATCAAGAGATGGTGAACCCACTGAGAAAAATGCTGCAAGGTGGGCCTCTAAGTTGGGCGTAAGATGTAGGGCCCATTTGGATATTTACAAATCAAATTTTGCAGAGCAAGATCCACACCATGTGGATAATGTTATACAAAAAATGGAAAATTCCTTTGACACTATTGGTGGACAAATCTTGAGAAAATATTACAAGTACAAGATGAGACTTCTAATGAACAATTTTAGATACATTTGCAGAAAAGCAATCATGGAGGGAAAAGAGAGTTTAGACAAGACTCTATCTCCCAAGCACTAGGAAAATTTGAAAGAAAGTACACATTCTGAAGAATATTTGACAAAGAGTAATAAAGCCAAGAGAGAAAGAGACAGTGTGAAGGATGAATATACATTTGGCCAAGGCAGGTTGCAGGCAAAAATAAACAAATTTGGAGTAAATGTATGGATTTTTGGTTCAATTTAAATTATGTTATTTATTTCAATTTTTTTTATTGAACTGACTGTGTTAAAATTGACATTGTATTTTAGGTGGAAAACAGTAATAGAGAAGTAGTGTAGAAGATTTGGTCAATTATATGGCAGTACGAGATCCTAATAAATCTAAGAATAGTATGAAGTGGAAGTCTAGTTCATCAACATCGACTTCGCAACCATTTGTGGAATGCCCAGTAAGATCCTCTACAAATCATGTCAACTCAAATGAAGGGTATGAACATATAATGAAGCACTTACACAGTCTCACTGAGAAAGTTTCACAGTTGACTTCCTTGGTTGAGCTTATAGTTTCTTCATGGAACGATCATAATTTCATGAATTCATATCAGGTAAGAGGCTATATTGTTGAGTTAAGTTTGGTTCATAGTAATGTAGCTTTGCATTGTTGAGAGAATCATTTTAATCAACATCTTTATGAGTTTTAATCAATTTTAACTACATGCAAAACAATTTTATCAAAGCAACACAAAAACAAAAACACCTTGATGCCAACAAAGCTGCCGATATTGATAGTGATCATGATGAACTATTGGACAAGAATGTGCAGCCCAATCATAGTTGTGTTGAAGCTGAGGTAATATAATAGTTATTTTGGAAACTTTTATAGTTTTTGCATTCTTTACTTGACTTATATTAACCTTTCATTATTAAACCGACATGTAGAGCAATCATATGAAAGAAGAACAAAAAGCAAAAGACAAATTTGATAGTGATTATGCTTATTTCAAAGATGATGTGCATGATATTTATAGTACTAGCAGTGATAAACTTGAGGTGAGTCAAAGAACAACTTTTTTTCATGATACCTTCTAATCTTCTAGTATTTTTAAAGAAAATCCTTTATCTTTCTTTCTACTGAGTCGACCCTCTCAGCATCTTGCATCCATTGAGAAGGATCAGTCAAGGCATAAGTGAATATATTTCTTCCTAGTTCTTGACATCATTGGTGCATGTTATTCATAATTTTTATAATATTTCAGTTAATTACTGGTTTATATAATATAATGTTCATGAAGGAATAGTCAAAATTGTTCATAGTTTTTTATGATTGGTAAAGTAGGGATTGTACTGGTCCAGTTCTCATAAAAACCTAGACAGTAGGCCATGATTAATTGAATTGATTGAAATGATATTATATTGAATGAGTATTCTTCTTACTTTTCTTATGAATCCACTATCATTTTTAGTTGATGTGATTTATCTTTATTTCACTGTCTTGGGTTGTCTTCAACTCATTCACATCCTATTAAGTGTTGTTCTTTCTCTTTTTTTTTCATTACCAAGTGTCACTGTCCCTTTTGTCTCTGTGAAATCTTTCGCACTTTCATAAGCTTCTTTTCCATTTTACACTTGGACATGTGGAGGGCAGTAAGTTTGATTGTTGTGCAAATGATTTTAACTCCATAGGAGTGTCATATTATTTTCCTCTTGACAACAATTTTCTCTCTCTGTGCTACTTTTGAAAGATATTTTTACTTCTATTTGTCTACACTATTATTTTTCTCTATTGTGACATTCCTTTGGGACTTCCATGGATCTAACTTTGATATTATAATCATGATTTCTTCATTAACATCCCAACATGCCTGTAATACTATCTTCTAACCCCTGCCATAATTTATTTGCTAAGGAATGTCATCTTCTTGTCTTTGTGATGCTCTTACCTTTAATGACTATCATGCATGTCTTTGTGATGAAGGCCTTAAGAGTTACATATGTTGACACTATTGTATGCACTTTATTTAAAAATTTCCTCACTGTACACCTAAGTGCCTTGCTTCACTTGAGCTTGTTCAGTCCAGGTTTGGATCTTAGAACAGGTCTAGCCTAGGGGAGGTGTATCCAGGGTTGTGCATTCACCCCGACAATAAAGACTCTGTTAATATGAGATCCATGTGAAAAAGGAATTGTGAACATAATAAATTGTTCGAAGGGCATCAAGTTTTATAATCTGTTGAATTTGCAACGACAGTTTTTTGTCTTTTAAATTTTTAGGGGTTTCTGGCATTTTTTTCTTTGAAATCTTAAGTTTTTAGCTTTAATGCACTACATGGAGCAGGTTTCCAATCCTTATAAAAAGAGAATGTCTCTTTCAAATCCCCAACTCACTAGGACATTTAGGATACACTCAAAGCCCCAAGGATGTGTATATATGAAAAGCTGAATATTTTTGAGTTGTTCGATTATATTTATAATTCATGGTGGAAAGGAGGGTGAGTATGAATGAGGGTCATTGATGTAGTATCATAAGTTGGTCAAATGAATAGCTACTTGATGAATGCGCAAAGTACACAACAAAAGAAATAGAAAGAAATATGAAATTCATAAACATACAAACTTAAGTAACTTACATAAAAATTATACAATAACAGGTCACTTGAAATGTGGAACCCAACTATTTTAGTTACCCAACCCATTGAGACACCTAATAATAGAGACTTTGGCATAATAGTCTATCCAAATGTCAACTTAGATATGCTCATTCTGGATCTCTCTGTGGAAGCTTTCTCTTTCCCCAACTTGAACTCCCAAATTTAAACTATTATTCATGAAAGTCCATGCTTATATAATGGATAGTCCATGACTCTTGGCCTTTATCAATGAGCATTACAGTTAGAAACAAATATGCCACGAGTTGCCAATCTTACATGTAACTAGCACTTCAAAAAGAAATTGTTAACTGACACTCAATTGATGCATGAATTACGTCAATGCATATTTTGTAAAAAATGGGCCTTGTGTCACAAAGTGTAATATCCCCCTCCACTAATAAATTTTAATATTAGTCATAATATAATTTAAATATAAATAAATAAATGATTAATGTTATTAGTAAAATTATATCAATTATACATATATAATGAATATTCTATTATTCAATATTATTAACAATAATGTTATTAATAAATTATGGAGAATATTAATAATCTTAAATCCTTGTTGTAGATTCATTATTTTTTTGATTCATTGAAGAGTGTTGTTGTAGCAAGGTTTTTGTGACAAGAATTTTAAGAGTTTTGAGGGTTTTAATGGATAGATGATCATTCCATGAATGATTTATGCTGATTCTCATGGAGTGCTCATTCCTTAACATGTATAATATCATTTAACCTATTCTTATGCACATTTGTGGAGTTAATGAGTGATAATCATCAATTTTTCAAGGTTGAAAACTAGTGAAGTTGGTTGGTAAGTTCAAGGTTGGAACAAACTAGCCATTGGAGGTAGTGTTTCTATAATTTAGGTTGTTTTCTATGACCTATGCGAAGGTTTAGGAACTTTCAATTTGATGCTATTAGTTGTGGAGATAAGACATTGAGCAAGCGCTAGGTTTTTGAGGGTTTTTTGGGGCTTGTGGTGTTAGAAGCCTCCTATATTCAAATTGATTGTGTATTCCTTACTTTGAAGTCATTTTTTGTGACTTTTTTCATGTTTGGAGGATTGGGGAGAAGTTTAATGGGTAGTTTCTTTGTAAATCTACCTACTTTTTAATGCTTGTGACATCAGGTTTGTGAAGGAAGTCCATTTTTTCCAAATAAACTTATGATAATATTTTGTTATGTTGTGTAACTCCGAAAAGGGTATCCATAAATCTATTTTATTTTCCAATTCTTTTGGAAATTTTGGGAGATAAGGTCCAAAAACCCTTACTGTTGTTCTATTTAGCCCTCTAAATTGCTATAAGGAGTGATTAAGTTCATTAGTAAAAGTCTCATTTCATGTTTTCCCTAGTTGTACATTTTAATAGCCTTTAGTCTTGTGAGTGTTTGTGGGTATCCTATTTGAATTGCCTTTAGGCTTGTGAGTATGACCATTCTTTGTCCCCACTTGCAAACTTAATAGATGGAGATTACTCCTTAACATATTATAGACTAATGATATCAGATTTTGTCAATCCAAAAAGTTGTAAGTTGTTGTTTCCCGATTCAATTGCGTGAGGATTTTCATCAACTTTTTGGATCACACTCCATGATCCAACATCAGGATGTTAGATATCAAGGAATAAAACATAGTGAGTTGTAAGTTTCTATTTCTGAATTTGATTGCGTGTGAATATTTAGATGTCAACTTAAACTTTTGTAGACTACCAATAGAGACCAATATTCTGTGCATTTGTCATCTTAACTTTTGGGGTTAAGTTTTAGATGCCCAGTATAGTGCTTTATGGCCAAGGTAGTGTATATAAATGTCGCAGTTGACTAGAAATGCTCAAAATTGAGAACATCCTCATTAGCTAGGCCTTATTTCTCTTCTCCTTTACGAAGCATATACAAAATCTGCATGATGGTGTTTTGAAAGGCTCTAACTTTTATTGCATGTTATAAGTTTGGTCTGTTTCAAATTATAGAATCCTAAGATACTATCCCTAATGAAGGAAATGTTGGCTCCATAATGTGAGACAACTTGAAGTGGAACACTAAAGTGCTATTGTCATGTAGGCAATGTGGTTTCCATGCTATTAGAATTATATGCATGAGTTAATAATTTTGTGTTGGCTTTACGGTTAGTGTGTTGTAGCTTGACTATATAATATTTGACACTATGTCAGTGTCTATCATAGAGACAATGAATGTCACTTCCCTCTAACAACATATATCACTATCTTAATTTATGATCTTGCCACTGTATTATGAGAGTCATATACCCCCCACACTTCAAAATAGAGATCTATTATAAGATCAGTGTCATACTTTACTATTATTCCTTGTTATTATGAATCCCTTATAAGCTCAAATGATTGCTCTTTTCTTTGTAACTAATCTTGTCTTCATTTGCATGTACTCTCTTTTAGGAACTTAGATCTTCGCATTATTTTGATCTTTTATTGTTTCTTGTACTTGCATGGATAAAAACAATAGTTTTATTTCCTTTCCTACTTTATGCAAACTGTCAACAGATCTTTTCCTACTTGGGGATTTTGTGAATTATATTTCTACAGTAGTGACTAAATTTCTTATTTATAAACTTATGATTATATTATATTTGTGGCCTTTCATTACCTATGTAATATAATGTGTTGATAAAATCAAAGAAGGGGATAATGTTAAGGTGTTGGATCCATATGATGGTGATGTTGTGGGCATTGGGTGGATTCACTCCCTATCTATTGTATATGGAATCAACTTGAAAGGAATAGGAGATGCAAATGTAAACATTTTAAAGGTCATAAGTAACGTACCCCTTGCTTATGAAGACAAAATAGATGCAGATGTTCATCTGAAAGAGAAAGAGGGAACCTTAACACAGTGGCCACTAAAGTATTTGGAAAAAATGACATATTTGATCAACATATTTATCATGTACTAGTTGTTAGACATCTTGGCTCAGTGCTTTATATTTGAGACAACTTTGATATTTTGATTATATTTACATATATACTCTTAGATAACTTTGACATCTTATGACCCGTTAATGGGAATAGGAGGGTGCAACCTCTGACCCAGGTGGAACCTGGACAATTGACTAACTGGAAACCCCCATCCCCTAGATGGGTCAAAATAAACTTTGATGGTGCCTCACATGGCAACCCGGGAATCTCAGGGATAGGGTATATTTCCCAAGATGGCAAGGGTGAGATTTTGGCTTTAGGAGCCAAAAGACTGCAAAATGGGACTAATAATGAGGCCGAATGTTTGGCAGCAGTAGAGGTCATCTGAATGGAAAGAAGATTACACATTAGAAGGATCCACCTGGAAGGGGATTCTCTCCTAGTGACAAATGGGATTGCGAAAGGCCAAATGGATACCTGGTATTTGAATAGACACATCAGGAAAATCAAGAACTTGGTAAGAGAATTCAAAGACTTCAAAGTCTCGTAGGTGCCCAGAGTGGCAAATGAATTGGTGGATAAACTGTCAAATATTGGAGCCAACGGATCTCTTGAAAATAAGTTTGAATTATTTGAAGATTATAGACTTGAAGCATAGAGGTCACTTAAACAACCAAAATTGGAAACCTTGGTGGCGGACTGATGAATCTAGCAAAAGCTGTAGAACAAAGTGTCATGCCATCACCCACGTGGTAGCTTTGCACACTCCAAAGAATGTAAATGACACCAAGTAGGATGCGTGTGAACAAAATCTTTGTGAATCTCACAAGTCAAGATCTCCCATCAAAGGAAGGATGGGATAGTACAGGGGGATTAATGAGAAATGATGGAAGGATGACGACATGATGAAAGCATCCCTAGTGTTTATAGTCTTTGAAAGTAAGTTTAAAAACCACCCATGATGAAGGTGTAGAAGTTGAGAAATCCAACTTCACAGCTCGCCAAGAACACCTGCATGCAAATACCTAATGCTAAATGGAAACCACAGAGACAGAAGCCTTGGAAAATCTCAGCAAAGTGAGAGCAAAATTATATTTTCTAAAAAGTGAATAACAATAATTACAAGCATTCAACCTTAAAGGTGAATGAAACCCTAAAAAGGGAAAAGGCTAACCTAAGAGAAAGCTTAAGTGAAAAATAGAGTACGACTAACTTAATAATTAATATCAACATGATATAATTAATAAGTGAGGAAAACTATATACTCTAACACCCCCCCTTAAACGAAGCTCAGGAGGTAAGCTAACCAAGCACAGCTATGAAAGCAAGAAAATGGGTCCTGACAACAAGGCCTGATCAGGTACCCAAAACAAGGAAATCTCTGTAAACCGGAGACAAAGGAGAAAACCCAGTGGGAAAAACTCCTCTCCAAAAAGAGATATAAAAGCAAGCAAAAGACAAATAATGACTTCAAGAGACTCTCTCAAAGCCATGAGTACAATGCGTGCTGCCAACCCCCCCCCCCCCNAGGGTCAAGGCTCCAAAGCCCCCCAGAATGAAAGAATCCCTGGATCAATGAACAAACCACTGTGACTCCAATGCAAAGGAGTGAAATATAGTGAGTACTGAAGCGGTAATCTTGAAAGATGAGGTGTCACTAGAAGGCTGGGCTGATGCTCAAAGGAGTAGACATGAGGATCCTGAAATGGAATCCCCAATGCAAGTGGTATGACAGGTGTGCTGACACTATCATGAGAGAGGATATGAGTGTCCTCTATAGAATCCTCAACAACTGCACCTGGTGGCTCGATGAATGGAGCTGGAGGGTCTGGCAGTGCTGAAGAAGAGTCTTGCTGAAGAGAAAAAACCTCAACAAGATGCGATGTGGCAGTCACAACAGTGGTCTCAGGAACAACACAGAGGTTCAAGTGACCTGACTGCACCACATGATGCTCTCACGGAAGAGGAGAGTTGTGCTCCGATGATGGAGATGGTGGACCAAAGTGAGAAAAGGTGTAGAGATGGGTGGAATGATCAACTGTTCCTGTAGCAACAATGCCACCTGTCACACTATCCTGAATGAAGACTAAATCTGGCGTGAACTCAACTGTCTTCCCTGATCCACTGTGTGTAATTTGGTAAATCAAGAGAAGGTTTGCAGATAGAGATGAAACATACAATACATCATTGAATGTGCCATCCTAAATGTGTACAGAAACTTTCTCACAGACTGGCATAACAATGTTATTTCCCATGAGAATGTGGGGAATAGGAGAAGCCTCAATAGAAGAGAAGATCTTCGGAGAAGATGCCATATGGTGAGAAGCACCTGAATCCAGTATCCAAGGGACCTGAGAAGGGGATGCAATGGAAGCCCGTAATGCATGACCCTGTCCAAAATCCTGTCTAGATGTCGAAGATGAAGTAGAAGACTGAAAAGTAGACCCCTGTGAGGTGGAAGAGGATGGAGAGGAAATAGTTCTCTTCTGAAGGAGAGCTTGCAAATCTGCAATTTATTTCTCATAGCCATCAAATCTCTTATGAAAACAATGTTACTCATCATGAGGCCCCTTCTAACAATAGGAACATGTAGGGTCCTGAGTCTTCTATTTCTCCTTCTTAGAAGAAGATGGTGGGCCAGTAGAGTGCTGAGAAGAGGAATCAGATATCTGCTTCAGCTTTGGCTTCTGTGTATCCTGAGATGACTTGGCAAACAATGCCTATGACTGTGAACCTATAAGAGAATCCATCTGACTGAGCTTGGACTACTCATGAGTTAACCTATCACAGAAGGTCTCAAAAGAGGGCATAACATGTTGTGCACCCAGTGCATCCATAGTGGAGTAGAATGTAGAAGTGAAAATCTGATAAGGGCCACGCAGCTTTGAGAGTATCAGAAAGATACACTCATCATCTGACTTCGTCTTTCTAGCAACCTGTAAAATAGATTGAAGAGACTTGAACTTCATCAGGAAGTCCTCAATGCTGGTGAATGATTTAGGTACCAAGGAGGTGAACTTTGCATCTATCTGGAGAACTCTGAACTGATTCATTGTGCCAAACAAGGTGGAAAACTTGTCCCACATATCCCTGGGCGTGGTCAGACCATCCAGGTGGAACAACAACCCATCTAAAATATTTATGGCAATAAGGACCATTGCCTCATCCATCCTATTTCTGTGCATAAGAGCCTCATAAGGCCTCTGTAGAACTAGCTGAGCCACATCCAGGCAGGACCATAAACCTCGTGACATGAGGAGTCTGGTCATTTGCGGCTTCCATGTGTGGTAGTTATATGGAGTTAGAACGGCAATGGATGTGTCTGACATTGAGATAATAAGACAGAAGAAGAAGGGTCTCTCTGAATTGAAAATACAGAAAGAAATATGCCCCCCCCCACAAACTATCAAACTAACTCCCGTACACCACAAAATGAAGAAAAAAACACAAAGAACAAGTGAAAAACCTGAGGTCCAAATGTAGAGAAGGAGGAAAATAAAGCCTCAACTTTGACGCCAAAAATAGGAGCTCAAATGGACAAACTAGGGATCAAGACCAGCATCATCACGTCCGGCTCAAAAACACCTTTTCGGCGATATTTTGTTTTTCAAAAACAGAAACTATATGCTCAAGTTACAGCCAAAAAACCAAGTGCCCCTCCAAAAACCAACTCTCTAGAAAAAACTAGACACTAGCTAAAATTTGACGTTCAAACGCCCGTCATTGTCCACTGGCAAAAAATTGACGGCCGTCGAGGCTGTCGCCGAAAAATTTAAATTTTGGCCGAGAAAAAAATTTTCTGGGAGGGCTGACGTCAGGGTGATGTCACCACCGTCACCAGCAGGCTGTGGTGGCGGGCCAGTGGCGGGTTGGCGGTAGACCAGTGGTGGTCACCGGTGGCTTGCCACTCCCAGGCGGCAGCGCAGTCACTGGTGGTGCCGCCGATGGTGGAGCCGCTCTGCTGGAGACTAGCGGCCGGTGGGCGGCGCGGGCTTGGCTGAGCCGGGCCAGGGTGGCTACGGGGTGGCACATTGGTGGCGCGCTTTGGAAGCCCCAAAAAACCTTTAAAAAATGCCTTTTTTAAATTTTTTTTAATTTTTGCCTTATTTTTTTAGCCGTACGGCCTAGGAGGTCATTTTTTTCTTCTAGGGTCACTGTGACCAAAACCAGCAAAGTTTATAGGTATTTCGACTCTCCCGGGCCTTCTGAATGCAATGGTGGAGTCTCTTTTTTCTCAAACAACTCCAGAAAATAGTGCCTCCTTCAAAGTGACAAAAAAACCCCAGAGAAGCTGTGGCTGTCGTCTTCAAATCGCAGCTTCACAAAACCTTCAAACTAGGCAGAGACATGGTGGCTTTGATACCATGTATAAGTTGAGAAATCCAACTTCACAACTCGCCAAGAACACCTGCATGCAAATACCTAATGCTGAATGGAAACCACATCAGAGATAGAAGCCTTGGAAAATCTCAGCGGAGTGAGAGCAAAATGATATTTTCCAAAAAGTGAATAACAATAATTACAAGCATTCAACCTTAAAGGTGAATGAAACCCTAAAAAGGGAAAAGGCTAACCTAAGAGAAAGCTTAAGTGAAAAGTAGAGTATGACTAATTTAATAATTAATATCAACATGATATAATTAATAAGTGAGGAAAACTATATACTCTAACAGAAGGTAATATGCAGTTTCTGTATCGGCAGAAAACACTAGTTAAAATGGAAGCTAATTTCTCCCTCTCCACCAATGGCCAAATCCCTGCTTTCGAAGGACCCATCACGATGAACCGCTTGAGCCACATTTTCATGGAGGAAGGTGATGATTTCTGTTATGCAATTAGAGAGATATCCAGGGAGCATTATCTACAATCTGGGTAGAGACCAAGAACAAACTTGGATATTTCATCCATGTTTGTGGGCCTTGGGCTCATGGTGGCGAATTCGAAAGAGGAGGTGCGACGGGTGGTCCGACATTGTTTGGCTATTAAATGGGAAAAAGGAGTGGAGGAAATAATTCAATGGGAAGAGGTAGGGCTGGGTCTAAGGATGGGTGATGCTCCTTTCTGAATGGTAGGACACAGTAGCAAAGGCCTACAACCACTGGTTCTATGGTCGACTGCTTTCCCCAAGGATGTACACCTAACACGAGCCTTGAGCAGGTGGAAAGAACTGGTGGTAGCCCTGGAGAAGAGAAAGCTAGAGGTGAAGGAGATGCTTGAGGTCAAGCTCACAGGAGACCAAAAAAAAAGCAGACACCCATCAATTCTGCAGCGCCTATGGGAGAGGGCGGACGACCACAAACCCGACACCAGTTGCCATCAACCAAAAAAGATGAAATTGCCAAAGCTGCCCGGAAGGCTAGAGAAGAGGATAATGCAGGAATGAGCAGGAGGGACAAGGCAAGGAGCAACGTTAGGGCATTGGTAGAAGAAGGAGGAGAGTTTGGCAATTTCACCAAAGAATAGGCTGCCAAGTGGTTAAGCTAGTGGGTCCATGGTTCCTTTTTGTTTTTTCTGTTGATAGAAAAACTCTTGTTTTGGTATTTTGGGTCTTTTTGTATGTTACTACATAGACGATCCTAGATGATGAAAGCACAATGCAATGTTTGATGCATTTTGTGCATTTTTTATTCGACAGCCAATGATGACAAATATGTAATCTTCTTACTTATCAATGAAAACAAAAATATTACCGATCAAAATATTTTGGCACCCTGCATACTTTGAATGACAAATATTTTTGTTTTAATTTGTATTTTTGCATTAATTTTTTATATGAATTGATTATCTTTATTTATCATGATGTTGAATGAATCTTTTAATTTTACTTGGTTTTAGTTTGTTCATGTGTAATTTTTATTATTTTTTGTTATGCTTTATAGTTCAAGTTTAATATGATATTTTTTTTACATAATAAAATTTATGGTATTTAAAATATTCTTCATTTCACGACCAAATAAATGACCAAATAAATGACCAAATTAATGACCAAATAAATGACCAAACAAACAACCAAATAAATGACCAAATAAATGATAAAATAAATGACCCAATAAACGACAAGATTAATGACCAAATTAATGACCAAATATACGACCAAATTAATAACCAAATATACGACCAAATATATGACCAAATTAATGACCAAATTAATGACTAAAATAGTTTAGTCATAAATTTGGTCACGAGATAAATGATCGGCAATAAACTACCACTAATCACGTGACCAAATTTGGTCATTTATCTACAATTCTTGATAGTTTATTTACTCATATATTATTATTTTTGTACTAGTGATAGGTTGTTTTATGGTCCTAGAGGATGGAAGGATGTGTCTGAGATGGATGATTTTGCTAGGATGGACTTGGAGTGGGTTGACATTGCCTACTATTTCTCTGCTAGGTTTTACTCCTCTATTTTAATCCATTCCCTATTTCTGGGTGCTCTTCCCTACTAGAACTGCACTCGTGAATGACTAGAACCTTTTTGGATTGACTGTTTCTTTTTCAGCTTCATGGTGTTGATGTCGGATATCTTTATTCATCCCCTATTTTTGGAAGCTAATTATTGCAGGGATGGATCCCTTTGTGGCTTATTTCCTCCATACTATACTCCTACCGAGGTGGAGTATACCCCTATTAAGGTGAGTGCTTATCATGTGGCTTCATGGCGGTGGAGTCTTTTTATACTTCAGTTCTCTTCTCCCTCTCTTCCTATTGAGGTGGGAGATTCTATTGAGGTGAAGTCTTAACCTATTGAGGTGGTCTATGGTTTTTGGGAGGAGGCTGCTGGTAGTAGAGTGTGTTCTCCTCCTTCATGTAACCACATGATAGCAAGCTCAAACTGGATGGGGGTTGGTGTTTTGCAGGCTGAGTGGGTTGTGTTGAGATGCTAGAACAGTGATGTAGGTATTCCTTTGGTGCTGGAAGGGTTCATACCTGTTACTAATGATGAGGAAGAGGGAGTAAGTGGATTTCCCTTTTTTTATCTTGCCTTTGTTTGTTGTGTGTGGCTGGTTGGTTCTTGCAGGTGGATGTTGATAGTTATCAAGGGTCCATCCTAGATGCTGGTTGTTTTTGTTTAGGGATAAAGGCAGGGTTTGGGGCAATGTTTCCTTTTGGTGTTGATATTGTTGGTTTTTGGTTCATGTAAAAACCCTAGATATTTTTATGGGGAGTTTTAATACTCCAGTTAAATTAATGGTGTGAGGCTTAAGCCTGTTCTTTGGGAAGCCAAGGTTTTAGTGTCTCATCTTGGTTAGCTGTTGGTTGTTTTCTATCCTTGGTTTGCTGGTATAAAATGTAAATTCTTAAGCAGAGTTTCGTCTTAGCTGGGTGTTGGCTAACAGATTTATTCTCCTTAAACCTTGATATTTATCTTCTAACTCTATGCCTTTGAAAACAAATCATTAAACAATAGTTGGGTAAGTATTTACTTTTCTTCCCTCTGAATTTTACAAAGGTACAGCTCCCTTCCAAAGATCTTCAACGAATAGATATTGCAATCTAACACATAAGCTTTTAACTGAAAAGTAGGAAAAGATCTCTCAACTATTCTTGGACAGATGAGGTAAAGCAAAGGAAACTTGCAAAACTAAACAAGAAACAGGAAACTACTTTGCAGGGAAAATTTAAACTAATTGACTGATCAATAAATTCAGAATACTTAAATACTCATCTACAGGAAAACTAGAACTCAGAAATCTACAATAAATGACTGAAACAGAATCACACATGCACAAGCTCAATATATAACTCTCTCAAAGTAGAACATATATATTTAATCATCTGATTCAAAGATCAAAATAAATTCATGCACGAGTATTCAGGTATGACTGGCTCAAAGTCGAGATATCATCAGTCATTTAAGCTATTGTAAAACAGGAAAGAACTTATGCTACTGTGTAAATTCTATCTTTTTCCCTCTATTCTATTCTATTCTATTCTAACCCTTTACAAAGTCTTAAGCTCCAGCTTAAATAGTTTAACAGTCTGAGAAAGCCTCCCAAAAAACCTGACTTCTCGGACACAATCAAAGTAAGAAACAGTTACCAGTTACAACCAAGTTCTCGGAAAAGATTTAAAGCAGGATAAATTAAGAAAAAAAAATTGAATCTGATTCTATTTTCCTGTACATCTGCTGATGTGGCTACCTTTACCAGCTTCCACGACCGGAAGACACGGAGCAGTTCCTGAGTAGGCGGGGCGTGCAGATTCTTTAATGCGGTCAACTTGGCGTGCGTCGCGTTCTTCTCCCACCGCATTTTCTAGATTTTCTCTGCCTGTTTCGGCAGTTGCCCCCGGTTCAAGATCAGCATAGCCTCGATGTTGGTGGTTCTAGTGAGGTCGTGAACCATTGGAGCTTCACTCTCTTTGAAAGCATTCATTTCATCAACGAAGGACTTGATTATCGCATCGACGCCCTGATCCCCATCTTCCAGTTGTAAAATTCCTGAGGGGTTTACTATTTTGATATCCTTCAAGGTGTCAGAGTGAATTTCCTTCACTTCTTTTTCCATGGTTCGCATCTGAGAAATGGCTGCTTCGAACAATGTGTTCTTCCAGCCGAATTTTTCTTTAGGATGAACAGCATACACGGGTCGACTAACTTCATGGGATTCTCAGCCAAAATCTGTTTTACTCCATAATTTTCAATTTCCTGTACTCCCTTCACAACCTCTGCACAATTTCCTGCCTCGCTTTCCCATATTGGGATCAAGGTCTGAATCTCCCCCAGGAGTATTTTATCGTCTACGCGGGTGCTCACGAACTCCCTTATGAAAGCGCTTCCTTCTGCTATAATGTCATCTGTCCATGCCTTCATTACTTCTGTCCATGTCCTACCCTGTTGTGCCTGTTTGACCAACTTCTGATTTTCTGCCAAATTGGGGTCGAATCCTTGATGAGCCTGTGCTAAAGGTAGCACGCCATTTTCAGCCAATGAAGAGAGAAATTCTGCCATGGTTGAGACTGCTTGTTTCAATTCACGCTTCTCTCTGCCATCTTTCTATGACTGTCCTAGCATATGATCCATGGAGAATTTGAAAATGTGATCGCGGGAGTCTCTGTTCAGCACCCCTAACTCCATCTTTGTTATCTCATAATCCTCGGGCTCAGGATCCTGTGTTTCTCCCATAAGCCTTACTGTGGCGATTTTGGCAGTAACCTTCCCTGTAGATGGGTCTGTTGTTAACCTCGCATTGCTTTTCATTCTTTTAGCTTTCGGAGTGCGTGCTGCATACCTCATAACAATTTCTTTAACTAGCATAGACAAAGGTTTGAAACTTCTCCTCTTGTTAACCAATTTAGTGAGCCATGGTGGGACTGAACTAGGTACAATTCGGTTATCAGGGGTCTTAACAGGTGTATCTGTAACTTGAGATAGGTCTTGATAGTGTGTGAGAGCTTCCTAAACCTTCCCTTTGTGATCAGGGGTGAATGAGAGATCTTCATCATTGAGATCAACGACATCATCCAAATAATCAGGTTCTTCTAAGGCCATCTGATTCTTCTTTTCAGACCTCGTCCTTGCCCTTGATCTTGGCACAGTAGGGTGTTTCACTGAGGCTGTCTTCTCCTTCAATAATATTATTTCACCTGCATTTGATAACAAAGGAGAATCATTAGCAAGAGCTTGCTTTACATTTTTAATAGGTGACCCAGTATCACGGCGTGTATTTGTAAGGAGTTGAACTCCTTTCTTCCTTGCCGTGATCCAATTCTCAGTTTCTTCGAAAATACTGCGGGCCCGGAGTCTGATATCACTGGATTCCTTTCTGCCCCAATTGATAATTGGGATAGCTTCTGCTTCGAAAAAGGTGGCAGATGGATGAGGAACCTCTGAACTGTCCTCTTCTATACTTCTGATATCAAACTTCAATTGCAGCAGCTTGATCTGAGATACAGTAAGCCTAGTTCGATCTCACTCCCAAATCATTTTCTCATCACCTAGATTTTCCCATAGATCCTCAAGATGATAACTTGGGGAAGGGCATTTGCTTAACCCTAGGGTCTGCCTAGCAAAACCTTTGCTATCAAATCCTATCCCTGGTTCATAAAAAGGCATGTGAAATTTTAGTAAATTGCTCCCCACAACATATGCATCCAACATACTATTACAGACTAGATGGCCTATTTCACTGGGAACAAAGAGTTCCATTTGTCTTCCAGGAGAGCATTTTTGATAACAATGAACAACTGTCTGCAAACTTCTGCAAGAATAAAACAGTCGAAAGCGTACCTAGGCAGCTTCAAGGGTTCCTCTTCGAATCCTCCTACCCGAATATAAGTGAAGTGGGGAAATTGAATGTAAAAGCTACCAAATACTTTGACCAATTTCTGAGCATTGTCTGAAATCCTCTGGTTTGGCCTGCCAGTAAGTTCTTGACGCAATTTCCCCCAAAACACATCATGTATTGTCCTGTAATCCTCTATAACTTTATCTCTTCTCAGCAATGGGCAATACTCATAGATAAACAAGCTTTCATTCCAAGGAACTTTCTAGATAGGAGATAGATTTTGAGTGCAGGCCAAACAATACATTAGGTACGAGGACATATAAAACCCTTCTTTGGTCATTTGATTCTGTTTGAGTTGATCCCTAAGAGATACGGCTATGATCTTGGCCCAGTCTATGTGTTTTCTTCCTTCTAGGACGATCTCCACAAAATGGAACATCCACTCGTCAAAGAACAAGGCCTGTTCTGAACCTTTCAATCGGTGGAGGAGGACAACCAAATCATGTACCAGGGGGTTCATGTGATCCTTAGTGAGGGATTTGGGCAACCGCGACCCTCCCTTTTAGTTGTTCTTTGTCCATCTTCTTTCTATGTGGCTTCTGTTTCTGTCAACATTTTCCCTAAATTGGGCCAGAGACTGGGTGGGAGTGAAGTTAACAAGACCCTCATCAGGTATTTTGAAAATTGCTGCAATGGTCCTGCAGTTCACAGGTATTAGGGTTTGACCATCCGCATTTAAAATACTCTTCAATTTAACATCATATCTGTTGATACATTCCTGCACTAACTCTGGACAAACAGCGGAAGGTGGAAATGCAGCCGCTTCTAATAGACCACTGGCTAAAACTTCTACAACAAACTCCTCGTCAACATGAGATGAGAGTTTTGAAGTTATGGTATCAACCGAAACCCCTAGCAAATCTGTGTCTGTTATGACCGGAGCCCTACATTCTAGATTCTTCACGTTTCCAAAGAAATGCATGACAGACTTCATATTTGCCTAAGAAGATGAAAGTCTACCAGCTTACTGCTTGAAATATTGAATTTTAAGGAACAACCAAAAATGAGAGGCAGAGCTCGAAAAAGCTACCTGTATGATTTGAACTCGACCAGACCACCTTTCCAGCGCCAAGATCCCGCAATGCATAATAGGGAAAAATGACTTACCCAGCTTCTTTTTATTTGTCGTTTGAAGCGCGGGATATACTCCTTTATGCGAGTATTAATCGGGCCTTCAATACCAAGTGATGATAAGCAATAAATGCTTTCAAATCAAATTAAATCTTCGGGATCTGCCACCTTTTCCAATCATAATTATTCACCCTCAAACCAAATATTTGCCACCCGTGCAAGTGATTTCCTTGGTTTCTGTGTACTGACCCAACAAATGAAATCATGCCACGTCAATCGGCCCATCTTGTCAGGTCATCCCAACATTATTGATCCCGCCGGCGTCCTTTTTGAACTACTTTGAACCAGAGTTCAAAGGGGTTCAAAGAGGTTCAACCTCTCTTAAGAGGAAAATTGTCGTGCACTTTCTTGCGAGAACACATCATTAGTAATAAAAGACTTAGGCCGCTATTGAACTACTTTAAACTACTTCGAACCGGAGTTCGAAGAGGTTCAAAGTGGTTCGAATGACTTGAAAGGGTATGTTATCAGTTTAAGATAGACCGGAACTGATACCAACGATGCCAAAAGCTTAAATTTGACAGACTCAAATGTATAAAGGCTTTTGGAAGAACCAACAAGGTGGAAAAGTGAACAGAGTGAAGCTTTGACCATTGTAGGCACATGAACTTGGAAAGTTCAAATAAAGGCGACTCTTAACCATCCAACATCGGCTCTGACTGGGGACTGCAGATTTCCCAATTTGCAGAGAACTTCAGAAAACTTGTTTCACAGACCAAACCAAACAAAAGGAAAGGAAAAGAAAAGAGGGACACAACCAAAACTGAAAACACAGGGAACTAACTACTATGTACAAAGGGATGAACCCAGACACCTAGAGCTTGCACAGTTTCAGATCCTGTCCATTATAGGTAAAGGGCAGATTAACACCATCTAGATATGAAAACTTAAAGGTGTTCAAACCCAAAGCTTCCGAGATGATGAACGGACCTTTCCACAGAGATTCAAACTTCCCGTGTGATCCCTTTGATGCTCTTCTTTTGTCCCATAACAGAACTTCATCGCCCTCCATAAAACTGCGAGGTCTAGCTCGCATGTCAAAGATCTATTTCACCTTCATCTAATGTTTAGTAATATGATCTACCATATTCTCTCTATCCTCTTCCAACTTGCTTAGGTGCATTACACGCCTTTCCAGGGGATCTTTGAAATACTCATCTTCAATAACTGCTTGGAGCTTCTCAGAGGATAGTTCGAGAGGCAATGAAACATGAGCCCCAATCCCATACACCAGTTCAAAGGGTGACATGCCAATAGCTCATTTTAAAGTGATCCGATCTGCCCATAGTGCCTCATGGAGCTTCTTGTGCCATTCTCGGGGGTTATCATCCATCAATTTTTTCATTATGACTATCAGGTTTTTATTGCTGGATTCTGCTTGGCCATTTCCTTGCGGGAAATAATCTGAGGAATGGGCCAATGCCACGCCATGCTCATAGAAAAAGGTTGATATTTCTTCTGAGGAAAAATATGTAGCATTATCTGCTATGATTTTGACTGGCACTCCGAATCTTACAAAAATAAAATTTAGCAAAAATTCACACACCACCTGAGAGTTAGCCTTCTTCGTGGGTATTGCCTCCACCCACTTCGTAAAATAATCGGTGGCCGTTAGAATATAGATATCCCCAGCACTAGATGGTGGATTCAATGGCCTGATGAAATCGATTCCCCATTGTCTAAATGGTTCTTCCACAATAATCGGCTTGAGGGGTAACCCCGCCAGATAGGGTCTCCCAGCGAACAATTGACATTTGTCACAGTTTCTGACATACTGGTAAGCATCCTTGAACATCCCTGGCTAGTAGAACCTATTTCAGAGAATCTTGTAATCTGTCATAGTTGAAGAATAGTGTCCCCTGCATGCTTCATCATGGAATTCTCTTAAAAATTCTTTCCATTGTTCTTCATCAACGCACCTGAGGAAAGTTCCATCAACTCCTCTTTTGAACAAAGTTCCCTGGGAAATCACATATTTATTAGCTTTCAATCTCAGGTTGCAGCTTTCCTTTTGATTCAAATGATCTGGGCATTCACCATATGTAAGGAAGTAAGTAATTTCTGAGAACCAAGGGTTGATTGAGCTGACCAATAATGCCATCGGGACTTCATCAATTTTCTCACATATCTCATATTCTCCGCAATTAACTTACATAAACCTTTTCCTCTCACCAAATTTGTAGGTTTGATTGTCGAGTCATACTCTTGAATCTTCGCAATCCATACAGCTCTATTATTCATGCCAATCTCTTTCTGAATCAGAATGCTCTTCACAACAGTTTCTGGCACATATACAGTACTATGCGAGTGAAGAATATAATACCTGAAATGCTTCACTGCCTTTACCACCGCATAAGCATGTTTTTCTATATGGGAGTATTTGAGCTCGTGCTTCTTCAGGGGCATGCTCATAAAGTCTATGGGTGCTTCTTGCCCTTCTTTGTCCTTCTGGGTGAGTATGCTTGAAAGGGTATGTTGAGAAGCGTAACAGTACATAATGAAATCTTTTCTAAAATTGGGGCTTCTCAATGCTGGTGCCTGAGATATGGCAGTTTTGATATCTTCAAATGCCTTCTTTCCATCATCATTCCATTTAAAAGGGACTTTCTCTCTCATCATTTCTATCATATGTCTTGTTACTACAGAGAATTCAGGAATAAAGGCTCGCAGAAAATTTATTTGCCCGAAGAAGGACTTCAGACCAATTCTGCTAGCG
This sequence comes from Thuja plicata, assembly GCA_018584345.1. Classification (NCBI taxonomy): domain Eukaryota; kingdom Viridiplantae; phylum Streptophyta; class Pinopsida; order Cupressales; family Cupressaceae; genus Thuja; species Thuja plicata. The sequence goes on along the minus strand of MU227192.1, from coordinate 559,057 downwards.
GGCAGGCTGAGTTGCTGAATTGCTTTAACTCGTTCAGGATCTATTTTTATGCCCTCCTTTGATACTATATGACCAAGTAATTTCCCTTCCTCTACAAAGAATATAGACTTTTGGGGGTTTAAAGAGATACCATGATTCCTACAACGCTGCAAAACTCGTTCAAGATCATTCAAGTGTTGATTTCTCTTCTTTGAGAATACTGTAAGATCATCCAGATAGATCACTATGATTTTGTTTCTGAGATCTTTGAAGGAAGAATTCATTGCCCGTTGAAAGGTTGCGCCTGCATTTATTAATCCGAAAGGCATCCGGTTGTAGGCATAAGTACCCCATGGCATAATAAAGGCTATCTTGTGTTGGTCGGCCTTTGCTACCCCTATTTGGTTGTAACCCAACTAGCCATCTAACATTGACATGGCTTCAGAACCAGAAACTGCCTACAAGACATGCTCCATGACAGGTAAGGTGTAATTATCTTTCAAACTTGCTTGATTCAGGTTACGAAAATCAACACAAATTCAGACTTCACCATTTTTCTTTCTTACTGGTACTATGTTAGCTATCCACGTTGAATGGTGAATAGGGTAGATGATTCGGGCCTGTAACATCTTTTTAACTT
>MU227192.1:491292-555351 GCA_018584345.1 Thuja plicata | reverse complement strand
CTTCTGGTTGCCAGTTCAAGTATCTATTTAAAACTCAGTTCTGTTGTCGACCTTGTGCAAGTCTATTAACTATGACAACTTCTCTAGCAACAGGAATACCTCTCAAGTGTTCACCAATTTCTTCTTCTCTCTCGAGCACTTCATGAACCCGGTGGAATTCTTGATTACTTTGTCTGAACCTCCAGGCAGCTGAAGCAAGATCTGAGATTAAATCTTCCTGTGTGTCTTCAAAACCCAAATTCGGCTGGAGCACAGGAAACACATTGTCATTGGGTAGCACCATTATGTGACATTATGACGGGAATCGGACTAGCGCACTTGACTGGTCTTTCCCCAGTAGAGTCGCCAAAAATCTGTTGGCTAACAGATTTTTTATCCTTAAACCTTGATATTTATCTTCTAACTCTATGCCTTTGAAAAAAAATCATTAAACAACAGTTCGGTAAGCATTTACTTTGCTTCCCTCTAAATTTTACAAAGGTACAGCTCCCTTCCAAAGATCTTCAACGAATAGATATTGCAATCTAACATATAAGCTTTTAACTAAAAAGTAGGAAAAGATCTCTCAACTATTCTTGGACAGATGAGGTAAAGCAAAGGAAACTTGCAAAACTAAACAAGAAACGGGAAACTACTTTGCAGGGAAAATTTAAACTAATTGACTGATCAAGAAATTCAGAATACTTAAATACTCATCTACAGGAAAACTAGAACTCAGAAATCTACAATAAATGACTGAAATGGAATCACACATGCACAAGCTCAATATATAACTCTCTCAAAGTAGAACATATATATTTCATCATCTGATTCAAAGATCAAAATAAATTCATGCACGAGTATTCAGGTATGACTGGCTCAAAGTCCAGATATCATCAGTCATTTAAGCTATTGTAAAACATGAAAGAACTTATGCTACTGTCTAAATTCTATCTTTCTCCCTCTATTCTATTCTATTCTAACCCTTTGCAAAGTCTTAAGCTCCAGCTTAAATAGTTTAACAGTCTGAGAAAGCCTCCCGAAAAACCCGGCTTCTCGGACACAATCAAAGCAAGAAACAGTTACCAGTTACAACCAAGTTCTCAGAAAAGATTTAAAGCAAGATAAATTAAGAAAACAAAACTGAATCTGATTCAGTTTTCCTGCGCATCCGCTGATGTGGCTACCTTTACCAGCTTCCATGACCGGAAGACACAGAGTAGTTCCTGAGTAGGCGGAGCGTGCAAATTCTTTAACATGGTCAACTTGGCGTGCGTCGCGTTCTTCTCCCACCGCATTTTCTAGATTTTCTCCGCCTGTTTCGGCAGTTGCCCCCGGTTCAAGATCAGCATAGCCTCGATGTTGGCGGTTCTAGTGAGGTCGTGAACCATTGGAGCTTCACTCTCTTTGAAAGCATTCATTTCATCAACGAAGGACTTGACTATCACATCGACGCCCTGATCCCCATCTTCCAGTTGTAAAATGCCTGAGGGGTTTACTATTTTGATATCCTTCAAGGTGTCGGAGTGAATTTCCTTCACTTCTTTTTCCATGGTTTACATCTGAGAAATGGCTGCTTCAAACAATGTGTTCTTCCAGCTGAAGTTTTTCTTTAGGATGAACAGCATACAGGGGTCAACTAACTTCATGGGATTCTCAGCCAAAAACTGTTTTACTCCATAATTTTCAATTTCCTGTACTCACTTCACAACCTCTGCACAATTTCCTGCCTCACTTTCCCATATTGGGATCAAGGTTTGAATCTCCCCCAGGAGTATTTCACCGTCTACGCGGGTGCTCACGAACTCCCTTATGAAAGCGCTTCCTTCTGCTATAATGCCATCTGTCCATGCCTTCATTACTTCTGTCCAGGTCCTACCCTGCTGTACCTGTTTGACCAACTTCTAATTTTCTATCAAATTGGGGTCGAATCCTTGATGAGCCTTTGCTAAAGGTAGCGCGCCATTTTTAGCCAATAAAGAGAGAAATTCTTCCATGGTTGAGACTGTTTGTTTCAATTCACGCTTCTCTCTGCCATCTTTCTGCGACTGTCCTAGCATATGATCCACGGAGAATTTGAAAATGTGATCGCGGGAGTCTCTATTCAGCACCCCTAACTCCATCTTTGTTATCTCATAATCCTCGGGCTCAGGATCCTTTGTTTCTCCCATAGGCCTTACTATGGCAATTTCGGTAGTAACCTTCCCGGTAGATGGGTCTGTTGTTAACCTCGCATTGCTTTTCATTCTTTTAGCTTTCGGAGTGCGTGCTGCATACCTCGTAACAATTTCTTTAACTGGCATAGACAGAGGTTTGAAACTTCTCCTCTTGTTAACTGATTCAGTGAGCCATTGTGGGACTAAACTAGGCACAATTTGGTTATCAGGGGTCTTAACAGGTGTATCTGTAACCTGAGATAGGTCTTGACAGTGTGTGAGAGCTTCCTGAACCTTCCCTTTATGATCGGGGGTGAATGAGAGATCTTCATCATTGAGATCAACGACATCATCCAAATAATCAGGTTCTTCTAAGGCCATCTGATTCTTCTTTTCAGACCTCGTCCTTGCCCTTGATCTTGGCGTGGTAGTGTGTTTCACTGAGGCTGTCTTCTCCTTCAATAATATTATTTCACCTGCATTTGATAACAAAGGAGAATCATTAGCAAGAGCTTGCTTTACATTTTTAATAGGTGACCCAGTATCTCGGCGTGTATTTGTAAGGAGTTGAACTCCTTTCTTCCTTGCCGTGATCCAATTCTCAGTTTCTTCGAAAATACTACGGGCCCGGAGTCTGATATCACTGGATTCTTTTCTGCCCCAATCGATAATTGGGACAACTTCTGCTTCGGAAAAGGTGGCGGATGGACGAGGAACCTCTGAACTATCCTCTTTTATACTTCTGATATCAAACTTCAATTGCAGCAGCTTGATCTGAGATACAGTAAGCCTGGTTCGATCTCGCTCCCAAATCATTTTCTCATCACCTAGATTTTCCCATAGATCCTCAAGATGATAACTTGTGGAAGGGCATTTGCTTAACCCTAGGGTCTGCCTAGCAAAACCTTTGCTATCAAATCCTGTCCTTGGTTCATAAAAAGGCATGTGAAGGTTCAGTAAATTGCTCCCCACAACAGATGCATCCAACATACTGTTACAGACTAGATGGCCTAATTTCACTGGGAACAAAGAGTTCCATTTGTCTTCCGGGAGAGCATTTTTTATAACAATGAAAAGCTGTCTGCAAACTTCTGCAAGAATAAAATAGTCAAAAGTGTACCTAGGCAGCTTCAAGGGTTCCTCTTCGAATCCTCCTACCCGAATATAAGTGAAGCGGGGAAATTGAATGTAAAAGCTACCAAATACTTTGACCAATTTCTGAGCATTGTCTGAAATCCTCTGGTTCGGCCTGCCAGTAAGTTCTTGACGCAATTTCCCCCAGAACACATCATGTATTGTCCTGTAATCCTCTAAAACTTTATCTCTTCTCAGCAATGGGTATTACTCATAGATAAACAAGCTTTCATTCCAAGGAACTTTCTAGATAGGAGATAGATTTTGAGTGCAGGCCAAACAATACATTAGGTACGAGGACATATAAAACCCTTCTTTGGTCATTTGATTCTGTTTGAGTTGATCCCTAAGAGATACGGCTATGATCTTGGCCCAGTCTATGTGTTTTCTTCCTTCTAGGACGATCTCCACAAAATGGAACATCCACTCGTCAAAGAACAAGGCCTGTTCTGAACCTTTCAATCGGTGGAGGAGGACAACCAAATCATGTACCAGGGGGTTCATGTGATCCTTAGTGAGGGATTTGGGCAACCGCGACCCTCCCTTTTAGTTGTTCTTTGTCCATCTTCTTTCTATGTGGCTTCTGTTTCTGTCAACATTTTCCCTAAATTGGGCCAGAGACTGGGTGGGAGTGAAGTTAACAAGACCCTCATCAGGTATTTTGAAAATTGCTGCAATGGTCCTGCAGTTCACAGGTATTAGGGTTTGACCATCCGCATTTAAAATACTCTTCAATTTAACATCATATCTGTTGATACATTCCTGCACTAACTCTGGACAAACAGCGGAAGGTGGAAATGCAGCCGCTTCTAATAGACCACTGGCTAAAACTTCTACATCAAACTCCTCGTCAACATGAGATGAGAGTTTTGAAGTTATGGTATCAACCGAAACCCCTAGCAAATCTGTGTCTGTTATGACCGGATCCCTACATTCTAGATTCTTTACGTTTCCAAAGAAATGCATGACAGACTTCATATTTGCCTAAGAAGATGAAAGTCTACCAGCTCACTGCTTGAAATATTGAATTTTAAGGAACAACCAGAAATGAGAGGCAGAGCTCGAAAAAGCTACCTGTATGATTTGAACTCGACCAAACCACCTTTCCAGCGCCAAGATCCCGCAATGCATAATAGGGAAAAATGACTTACCCAGCTTATTTTATTTGTCGTTTGAAGCGCGGGATATACTCCTTTATGCGAGTATTAATCGGGCCTTCAATACCAAGTGATGATAAACAATAAATGCTTTCAAATCAAATTAAATCTTCAGGATCTGCCACCTTTTCCAATCATAATTATTCACCCTCAAACCAAATATTTTCCACCCGTGCAAGTGATTTCCTTGGTTTCTGTGTACAGACCCAGCAAATGAAATCATGCCACGTCAATCGGCCCATCTTGTCAGGTCATCCAAACATTATTGATCCCGCCGGCGTCCTTTTTGAACTACTTTGAACTACTTTGAACCGGAGTTCAAAGGGCTTCAAAGAGGTTCAACCTCTCTTAAGAGGAAAACTATCACGCGCTTTCCTGGGAGAACACATCGTTAGTAATAAAAGACTTAGGCCGCTATTGAACTACTTTGAACTACTTCAAACCGGAGTTCGAAGAGGTTCAAAGTGGTTCAAATGACTTGAAAGGGTATGTTATCGGTTTAAGATAGACTGGAACTGATACCAACGATGCCAAAAGCTTAAATTTGACAGACTCAAATGTATAAAGGCTTTTGGAAGAACCAACAAGGTGGAAAAGTGAACAGAGTGAATCTTTGACCATTGTAGGCACACGAACTTGGAAAGTTCAAATAAAGGCGACTCTTAACCATCCAACACTGGGTTTCAGATTCCTGCCAAAATCTACTTGTAAAAGGTTTCATAGCCCCTTCAAAACCTTCTTTTACCCTAGTAAAAAACAACACAATTTACAGGATCGCGAGGGAGGAAACAAAATTCACACACTAAATTATCATTTTTATATTTGAAATTATATTTTCTAAAAGGGTCTAGCATCTCCTTATCATACTATCTAAAGGTCACATACCTTGGAGTAGTACATTCATCATACTATTGTTGTCCTTTGGACTATTCAATATTGTATGACATGTTGTACAATATATATTCCTAATTAAAGTGTGTGATGCACCTTGAGTTGGTAATCCCTTTTCATTATGTCCAACCTTATAAGACAAGTCTTGCATGGCTCTTATAATATTTTCTAATTTTTCCTTAGTCTGTTGAACACACCACAAGACAGGGGGTGAATCAATCTTTGAACAAAACCTAAACTTTTATGTCACAAACATATTGCTTATCTTTATCCAACTAATTATTAATGAAATATATTGCAATAAACACACATATAGAGGAACACCAAATTTTTAAGTGGCAACCCCAATGTTGGAAAAACCATAGTGAGAATAATAATCGATATATGAATAGCTAAAAATAATGTTTTAGGATAGAGGCCAAGGAGCTCATTGCTCTCGGAGAGGGAATGCAAGCCAAGAAATACAACCTTAGGGTAAGATATCAAGGACTTGCAAGAATGAGACACATGATCTTAGGAAAAGATACAAGATTGTATAAGCTACCAAAATAACTCACTATCTTCAAGCAGACATAAGTAGTTGATGAATTACAAAGATGTAAAATATTTTCATAATGTCACACACTTGCTTCCACAAACTATCTCAACTTTGAAAGATATTTTCAATTTTATCATTTGGTCTTCTACATTCACATCACAGCACCTTCACATTCAATCTATGCTCAATCCATACTCAACTCCAACATCTACCACCACTTCATTTGACTACAAATTTAGACAAATTTTTAATGACATATTGATAAAATATAGTCAACTTACCAACGAAATCTTGAATTAAATTTCATCACTAGAATTTCTTTGTTGTAACGACCACTTATTTAATGTCGAAACCATGACCTAGAATCATGGGTTAGCACCAGGGAAAATTCTTGCAGTGTTCATCATAAAATTGACTCAGGTTGATCACTTTCACGGCATAATTTCATTGAGCAACTTCGTCCATCTATCGACGAAAAACAAATTGTCCATTATTTCACAAAGAACAAAGGTTGTGAAATAGTGAAGTTATCATTGTTTCACAAAGACAAAAAATAAGGGTTGCGAAATAACGAACTCGTTTGAAATCGTAAAAGAAACTGAACTGTCGTCAAGTTTCTGACAAGGTGGAGAAAACTTTCATTGTTATTACATTAAAAACTACACTGCTTGTACAACAACCTTGCTGCAAATGTTTTTGGTTCGTCGGGCTATTGTAGTCAAAATTTTGACAAAACCCTACAGTTTTCTTTTTAAAATTATTCAGGATTTTTTTAAAAAATTAAAAAATATCTACCACCATCCATGGATAACCCTCCCCAACCACAATCTCCCCCTCCACCACTGCTTGTGACTAAAACCCCCCAACCACTTCCAACAGAACCACCTCCACCTGCAGATCCTCTCAGACCTGGGATTTTCATGGGAAACATTGCAACAACAGACGTAATAAGAGGAAGAGAATTGTGTTGAACAAAATCATTTATGTTGTTTTGAGAATAGGAAACTAGCTTTTCAAGATTATCAAACATTCTCTTTTTGTACTTAAATCCTTTGGGATATAACCCAAAATACTCATGATGAGGATTTGTACTCCTGATATAGCTAAGCAAAATGCCCTAGGATCTTCATGCAAAATAGATATATAATATAGAATTCTTGTTGGATTTTCATATTTTTCCTTTCATAGTACATCATCAACCTCTTCTTTTTCTCCTCTCCTAAATTTCCTATAATCAAGGATTGCCTTCAAATTGCTAATGAGTGGATCCACATATATATCTATGACCTGATTTTCAAATTTACAAATTCAGTAAAAATATTCAAGCCTCCAAAGTAAATTTCAAACCATGAATTCAAAATTTTTGAGTCATGATATACTTAATATTGTGTTAAGAAGCTCATCAAGATCTTCAAATGTCTCCTCCCCAATTGAAAGTGTTTTCCCAAGTTGAAGGAAGGTAGAAAAATCCCTATGGTCTTTTCCTCCCTCCACAATATCTTTGTGAGCATAAACTTCATCAAATATTTTCAGAGTTAGCATTAAGTGGGTAGGCCCTTTCAAGCTTGGATGGAGAATACTCTCTCCTGGCTCTTTATCTGATAGGAACTGTAAGAAATGACAACCACTAAATGATTAAAATGTCATTGAAGTATTGCTATTTTGTAGAATTGTGTTCTAAATTAATATACTTGATCACTTTGCGTACATAAAACATAATTCCTTTATAATTGAAAACATACCTTAATGGTTTCATCCTCTAAAATATTTAGGAAGCGTGAATGCACAAACATCTGAGGTTTGAAAGCTCTTTTTGCAAGCTCCTTTACTTTCCTTGTATTCTCTTGTTCACTTTGTGAAATGGAATTCTCTTTCACATAATAAGGATTTGTAACCTCCTTATCCTTATCCTCTTCACCCTGAAAGTTATCACTCCTCGCTGCAGTCGCTTTGCAAGTCAATTCAACTAGGTACTTTACTTTCTACATATATTTCACCTGAAATGTAAGGATGTTTCCTTCTGCAATATTTTCTACTAGATCTATATCTATATCAATATCAGAAAGCTAATCCTTCAATATTATTCTTGTCAAGTCTAATCCAGATCATAAATTACATGATTATTTTGGACTCTACGGGTTGTTTCTTGGACAATATTTCCCACTAACAGGGTCTTTTCATTTTCTCCAGTGAGTAAATAAAATTTCTCATCTTGGGATGGCTCTTTATATGGTGATCGCAAATCCTTAAATCCATGTAGAAATTCACTCTTTGTGTTAGCAAGGGTTTCCCATTTTTTATTGGATGCTCATTATTTCGCACTTCTAGCATATTTATCATTATAAAGGGCCTTTAACAGATGGGGATATTTGTTGACATGTTCAACAACCATTTATTTTGTTTCCTCATCCATATCATCTATATATTATCCAACATCTTCACAATATATCTCTGCAGCCATTTTCTTGGCTACTTCATATGACTCTAGATAAATTCTAGTATCGTCCAATGGATCCATAAAATGGTTCCCAGAACCTTCTTGTCTGCTCCCTCTAACCCTTTAAAATATAGAAACATTTATAAAGATAAGTCATTTCATACCCTATCTATTTTTTGCTTCCTCATCCAATCGCCCATAGAATTTCAGGAAAGTTGTTGCTAATATTCTCTCTTGTCAATTTGTTATTGAGTACCCTGAGACAAGACATCTGAATTTATTATTGAGAACCAAGGTTCATCGGGATAGTGTTTATGTGCGAGAACTGGATCATCCTCCTTTCATACTGAATTAACAAGGGAGTAAATAAGGCCTGAATATCCTATAGTTGGATTGTTCCTACTATTTTAATGGAAATCGACCAATCCAACCAGGAAGGATAGGTAATGAGTTAGGTGACTCTCATGTATATAATCGAGAACCCCTACTTACCTAGCATTGCTCCATGCCTTCACCCCTTAATTATAGTCCCTCCCCCTGTATGGAATCATCCTACTAGAATAATGAGAAGCTCTATAGGGGTCAACAATTATCTGCGAGTGTAAACCCTTCCAACCCTCAAAATATCCCTTTGTATGGAATCAACTTTTCTAGGTCCAAGGCTAGCTAAAAATTACAATGGAGAAAACATCCATTCATGTGATGCTACTAGGTTTATGTCAACACCAACTTGGTTGGTTATTGTAACAATTACCTGTTCAACAACTTCATCTTTTTCATCTGGAATAAGGAAATAAAATGTTGAAATGCTGAAATACATATTGTAAGTATCTCTAGATAATAAAATGTACCTCTAAGTATTGTGATAACTAAAGGAAAATATAGCTTGGTTGTTCATAGTGCCAATGATACATCCAATAAAGATACATTAGTGATATATGTCTGAGGAATGTATAAAAGGTATGATAAAAAAGACACTGGAGTGGTAAACTAGTCAATGAGTACATTAGCTACAGAGATGAAAAAGGAGAAAATAGAATTGGAAAGCAATTAACTTAATCATTCTTGCTTCTATAGAGAGAGTCATTGTTTAAACTGTGATATAAAGAGGAATGAAAACGATTCATTTTTTGTTCTATGTATACATTAAATGCAAGAGCACAAAGGAAATATAGTCATGTTTGAAGCTACAGAAGTAAACATATTATAAAAAAATATGGTTGTCAAAAATATCAGTTTTTAACATTCCTTAACATATTATCAAAAAAATGGCTGTAAAAAATATGATTACAATCAGTTTTTTTTGTTTCTTTTTTGTAGCTAAATAAATTAGTGGAGTATCATTTTCTAAATCATCATTCCCACCTTTTGTTGTTCTGACATCTTCTCATGATCTTAATGTACACCTAGTCGTGTACTCACGATGTGGAGACCACTGTAAGGGGGGTATGCTACAAGAACAAATAAATGTTAAATTGATATGTTTTATTATTATTATTACAAGTTTTTCGTTAATTAAAACAACATTAGAGTGGCGCTCTTTACCTAATGGGGCCACATCATGTTCATGATCTTTTCTTATAGCCTCATGATCAACATGTTGAACACCCTCTAAATCCTCTAGAGTTGAAACATGAAAGGTTACATTAATTAATACAACAATTACAATTAAATATGTTTAAAAGAACATTAGAGTGGTCTTGTTTACCTAATGGGGCCACATCCTATTCCTGATCTTGTCTAGCTGATCATGCTCAACATGTTGATCACGCTCTACATCCTCTAAAGTTGAAACATGAAAGGTTACATTAATTAATATACCAATTGCAATTAAATATGTTTAAAATAATATTAGAGTAGTCATCTTTACCTGATGGGGCCACATCATGTTCTCAATCTTGTCTAGCCTGATCATGCTCAACATGCTCTAAATTTGAAACACAAAAGGTTGCATTAATTAATACACCAATTGCAATTAAATATATTTAAAAGAATATTAGAGTGGTCCTCTTTACCTGATGGGGCCACATCATGTTCTTGATCTTGTCTATCTTGATCATGCTCAACATATTGATCATTCTCTACATGCTCTAAAGTTGAAACATGAAAGGTTACATTAATTAATACACCAATTGAAATTAAATATGTTTAATTGTATTAATCCATATTGTATTTTTTATAGCACATGAACACATCCAGTACCAAGATGCACACCATGACCTTCATCTGTAGGTTTTTCTCCACCCTCACTAGGTTGCATTCCAATGTCATGTGTATTATTATCATTTTGTTCTTGTTTAAAACAAATAGGCACACAATACTTTATGCTAGAAATTAATATTGAATAGATTGCACAAGTATTCAATTTTAAATAAACTTAATTGAGTTTCTTTACCTGCATTTTGGATTGATGCAGGAGAATCTAGGGGTAGTTGGAAATCCTATATCACCAAAAATATGTTTTGGTTTGATTTTGGTTTTCGGTAGCAAGCTCGGTTGGAGACCTGAGTTTCTCAGTCACTTTAGCGATAGTTCTCGGTTGGAAGATGTGTTGCTTCACCAACAGACTCGATGACTAGACTCAGTGGTGCTTTTCTTAGCGGTGTTCTGCTAGGTGGTGTTCCACTCAATAGAACACTTCTTGGTGGTGTCTATTCAGTGGTGTTTTACTCGGTTGTGCCTCTCACTGAGTGGTTTGGCATTCAGTGTTCTTGATCACATACGGGGTTATTCTGATTGCTTGGGCTTCTTGACTAGTGCATTTAATTTGGGGTTGTGTTCCTCATGTTTTGGATCAACTATTGGAGGTGGGAGGACCTAAATCTATTTTGGTTCACTCTCCTATGCAAATTTAATGATTGTTAGATGTCGACTGATGGATAACACGTTGGGTGTTGTTTTCTTGAAGCCAACTATTATTTTATTTAATTATTTATTTGTAATGCCGACTTGTAGAAAAGTGGTATAAAAGTAGGGTATGGGTAGAGTGATAGGGGGAGGGAAGGTAGTAGAAAGAAGCTAGTAGCTAGTGTTGGCCTAGGAAATAGGAGGATTTTTTGGTGTCTTGCCACGATCTCAAGCTAAAATTTGTCGTGGTTTTCCTACCAAATTATTGTGTGTCACAAATGTGGGATAGTTTGGAAGGTGTTACTCCTGAGAGATATGTTGTATTTTTTGATGTAATTGGTTGTAACTGGAAAACACTTATAGCCTGACATGTTGCATGTAATTTCATGTTATTGAATATGATGTGAGTTGATATGTTAATATATCTTGTATTGTTATGGTTTATGTTGTGTTGTTTGTTGAATGCTGCAAGGTTTGGATTGTCCATTCATGGATCCTCCATCCTTGTCTATGTCAGGTGGTATCAGAGCAAAGTTGATCTTGGTGGTTTGAGTGAAGGGTGTATTTCTTGGAAGATGCCTCCAAGGATATTGGGCACTAGAGCAGACAAAGATCTCATTGATGTGATGGAGGTGAGGATAACAGAAAATGTCAGATCAGAGATTAGATCTGAGATGGCGATGATGAAGAATGAGCTAGTCACCAAAATTTTGAGAGTTGTTACTAGATTAGAGAGAGGTCCTAAAACAAATAATGGTTATGAGGAAGTTGCTGAAGACTTTGAGGTTGATGGATCTAGTGGAGATAAAGAGCTTATCAGATAAAGAGATCTGGTGAAGACAGTACTGGTCATTTGCAAAGATCTAGTGCTCGATTGAATGCAAATTATCGAATGGAGGTTTCCAAATTATCAGGTGCATTGAGACCCAAGGATCTGATTGATTAGATTGGTGAGTTAGAAGACTAATTTGAGCTAGAAGACATTGGAGATCCACTTAGAGTGAGGTTAGCACAGACTAAGTTAAAGGGACATGATTCTCTTTGGTGGAAAGAATTGTAGAGAGACAAAGAAGAAGAAGGTGAGATGAAGATCAATCAGTGGAGGTTGATGTTGGAAAATTAAAAGCTAAGTTCATTCCTTCCAATTATAAACTTGAGTTGTTAAAGAAGTTACAAAATCTAAATAAAAAGGAGATGACTATGGGAGACTATACTGAGGAGTTCTAGAAGTTGACTATTCATTCTGGACATAGAGAACTTTCTAAGGAAAAGGTGGCTAGGTATATTAATGGTCTGAGATTCAATATACAGGATGAGATTGGTATGTTGAAGGTTGAATCAATTGAGGATGCTTACCAGTATGCCTTGAAGGTGGAAGAGAAGTTGAAGAGAAGATATCATGGTAATTCCCAAGGGAAAGAGAAGCAAGAGCTGTCGGTAAAGGATAAATCAAGAGTTGAGGAGGAACCAAAACTTGTTGAACCAAGGAGAAAGACAAATAGAGGTGGATTCTGAGGTACTTTTTATAACTATGGAGAAGAAGGAAATTGTTCATATGAATGTCCCCAGGTAGACATGAAAGTCTATAATCACTAAAATGTTGTGGTGAATGAATTTGTAGAGAATGAACCCAAGGGGAATGGTGAGATTTTGATGATTACAAGAACATTGTTGACCAAGAAGCAAGTTGATCCTTGTGAAAGGCGAAGTTTATTCAATACTATGTGTAAGTCTAGTGGTAAATCTTGTAAGGTGAATTTTGATGGAAGAAGTACTGATAACTTGGTTTCTAATGAAATGGTTTAGAAGCTTAGTTTGAGGAGGTTGAGACATCCTTGTCCTTATAGGATAAGTTGGTTACAAGAAGATCATGCAACCGAGGTTAAGGAACATTGCATGGTAAGTTTTCACATTCGTCCTTATAGGGATGATGTATTATGTGACATTGTGAATATGAGTTCTTGTCATGTTTTACTTGGGAGATCTTGGCAGTATCATAGAGAGGCTATTCATGACTGTAAAAGAAATCTATTTACTATTGTGAAAGATGGACAAAAATGTACTTTGACTCCTTTGGAGAATGAAGACAAAGGAATGAAGAACTTGAGCATTGGAAGGAGATATGAGATGAGTGTAGGGGTTAGTGCAGACATTAATGTTCAAATATCTCCAAGAAAATCAGAGAGTACTAGTGGTAAAAGGAAGTAGAAGAAGAAACAAGGCATGAGTGTATCAGTTAAGGACTTGGAGGACATGTATATCAAGAACCAATTTGATATCTATGTGTTGAATCCCAGAAGATGTTTGTTGAGCTGCTAAGAAAATATTTTCACACTTGAAGTGTCTAATAGAGGAGCATCTTGGGGTAGTTGGCAATCTTGTATCACAAAAAATATGTTTTGGTTTGGTTTTGGTTTTGGGTAGCAAGATCAGTTGGAGACTTGAGTTTCTCGGTCACTTTGGTGATAGTTCTTGATTGGAAGATGTTTTGCTTCACCGACGGAATCAGTGTCTGGACTCGGTGGTGCTTGGTGGTGCTTTTCTCGATGGTATTCCACTTGGTAGCACATTACTCAATGGTGTCTATTTGATGGTGTTTGGCTTAGTTGTGCCTCTCACTGAGTGCTTTGGCGTTCAGTGTTCTTGATCACCAATAAGGTTATTTTGATTGTTTGGGCTGGCCGACTGGTGCATTTAATTTAGGGTTGTGTTACTCATGTTTTGGATCGATTGTTGGAGGTGTGAGGACCTAAATATATTTTGGTTCACTCTCCTATGAAAATTTAATGATCGTTGGATATCGACTGATGGATAACACATTGGGTGTTGTTTTCTTGAAGTCAACTATTATTTTATTGAATTGTTTATTTGTAATGCCGACTCTTGGCGAAGTGGTATAAAAGTAGGATATGGGTAGAGTTATAGGGGGGAGGGAAAATAGAAGCAAGAAGTAGGTACCTAGTGTTGGCTTAGGAAACAAGAGGATTCCTTGGTGGCTTGCGAGCTCAAGTTTAGATTTGTCATGGTGTTCCTATTAGATTGTTGTGTGTCACAGATCTAGGCTAGTTTGGAAGGTGTTTCTCCTAAGAGATATGTTGTATTTTCTGATGTAATTGACCATAATCAGGAAGGCCTTATAGCCCTACATGTTGCATGTAATTTCATGTTACTAAATATGATGTGTATTTATATGTTAATATATCTTGTTTTGTTATGGTTTCCATTGTGTTGTTTGTTGAATACTGCAAGGTTTGGACTATCCATTCTTGGATCCTCCATCCTTGACTATATCACAGATGTAGTGGAAGCTTGTGTTTTCCCAATCAAGAGTCTTAGGCATTCATCCATGGCTCTATAGCCTTGTTGGAAGGAAATCTTCAGGTCTTCTTCTATGGACACTCTGTTGAACTTAGAGCCCTGCATTTTTGCATAAGATCATGAATTTTGGTTCTATGGTGTGATAAAACCAAAACTATTTATAATTTATTATTTGGATGCAATATTTCTTCTATTAATAATTTAAATTCTTACAGATAGTTTCATATAACCACCATATCCAATTTTGTGTTGTCCGTGTTTTTCTAGTCTTTCCTTTGTTGCTTTTGACATGTCGGGAAGCCTATGAAAAGTTTGAAATACATTAGATTATGTAAAAAGAAAGAGTAATCAGTATATAATTGCATTTTTTATAGTATCACATACCTTCCTTTTTCTGATGGTGTCTTTCCTTTTTTTCAGCCTTCTCCTTTCCATCTGACACCCGGTCCTTCCACTCCCTCTCCAGAATCATGGGGGTACACTCGTACTTTTTTCTCCTCTCTCAATGTGACCAATATTCATCCATCACATTCTTTAGATAGGTACCAACTTTCTTAAGGACCTTGGTTTGATTGAATGTGTTATTACCGAATAACACAACTAAATGGTTAATGAGCTCATCTTTTAAATCTTTATTTTTGGAATTCCACCGTGTATCTATGGTGGGTCCGAAGATCTCCAATGTAATATCACTTAGATTTTTATAAAAAATATCATTTCTTGAAAAAAGATCATGGATCATTAGTCTAAAAAGAGTGATCAATAAGTAAATTTCAATTGGATTATATATAATAATAATTAAAACATTTTAAAGTACATATGACCTTCTCTATCTTTATGGGAACAAAATCATTAGTCGCCACAAATGTGACCAACAATGTTCTTGTACTTGTAATACGAGAAGATCTAGGAAATACTACTAAAACATCACTAGTTCTAGTGGCCTCTGCATCCCCAAGTACATGTCCTGACACATGTTCTAGAAAGTGTTCATCGCCAGAGGGTGCACTACTTGATGCCTGCATGTTATGTGTTGCCAACATTTTGGTAAAAAATAGAGGCATAGATGATGGGGTCAGATGATGTGATATATGTGTAGGAATATTAGGATCAACACTTGTACCAACCCCTACTCCCCGGGAAGCACCTGCAGTACCCTGATCATGGACAACATCGTCATGAGGATGCAAAAAATCTTGTAAAAATAGCACCTATTTCAATTCATGACATTAAAGAGTACAAAACATAATACCATGAATGAACTTATGTTATAATTAAATATCTCATTATATCTTACATGCAAATTATATGCTCTCGTAGTCAATATGTAACCCTTTTTCTTATCTCATCTATTTGAGGCACTATGAATAACAACTGTAGGATTTCTTTATTGCATTTTTTTGGGTCTTCCTTATCATATCCAGAGGGTTTGCAAAATATGTGATGTCATAATCACATAATAGTGATTGTACCTCCCTATGGATTCTCTCCTCTACTATTGGTGCATTTCCCTGATCATTCGACTGCAACAAGAATATTAAAAATTTTATCAAAATTAACACAGTAAACATAAGAAAAAAACATAATAATAAAACATTTTGCTTGTATCTAATTTGTACAATTATAATGAGGTAAACCTGTCAAGTAGAATCTCCTGAAGATGCATTGCAATATATGCTCTAGGTCAAAACCTTCTCCTTATGATCACTGTCTCGCTATGACAAAAATTACATATAAAAAAACATTACCGAAATGAAACCAATACACTTACAAAAAAAACATAATAATAAAATGGTATATTGGAGTAATTAATTTGAGGTTGGGTAATGTTTGTATTTACACCATTTCTAGAAGTAGAAAGGGCATAGGTTATGGACCTATGAAGATTGGATAGAAAAAAGCACCGAAGTGGTGTGATTTTCACCAGGTTGGCCTACCTCTTTTCCTTTTAACACTTCATCTTCTGAAACCCGCTCATTGTAGAGAGCACCAAAGACCAGATCTTAGGATCCTCAAGTATAAGTAAGAAGGTAAATCCATGGTGGCTCCTCTAGTACGCCATGTGGCAACATAGTGGATTTTCATATACCTCTGAGATAATTTTTTGCCTCTTAAGATCTGCTAGTGTATTGTGTGTCTGATCCTTGGTCACATCATTTCAAAGGGTGGAAAGGTCCACATCCTTCATGGCTATCATCATTTTTTGGTCAGTGAAAAATCTTGAGGCAGTCCCAAATCTTAATGGCCTTCCCTATCACGGTGGTGAATTCTTTGAGAAAAACACAGGTGGCATTCAAGACACGCATAGGAAAAGAGAATAATTTTAAAAGGTGGCATGCCTGAATGAACGTAATGGCCGCCATGATGATTCTTCCACATGGCACATTTTATGCATTTCTCGATGTTTTTTGAGTTTTGATCTAGGCATCTCTTTCCATAGAAGACACGTATGCACTTTGTAAAAGTGGAGGCTTTTGGATAGTTCAGCTAGAGCTAGGAATTCTTTTTTAGGAGTTTTGTTGATTAGTAGAACCCTCTAATATAGTTGTATTTGCATTCTTTTGACCCTTTTCTTGTAATATCTATATATTTAATAGAAGAAATATATTGGACTATGCCCATTGTTTCTTTTTCTATATATCTCTTTCTATTTTGTGGCTGGTTTTAAGGTTTCGTGTCATTTATGAAAAAGTATAGCTATCATCTATTGCTTTTGGGATCTTATAATCTGTTGTGATTTAAAAGTTAGTAGATCAGGTCTGATTACTCTTTTAATGATTTTGGTTTAGGGTTAGACCATGTCATTCTATGAATGAATCCCTTCTAGAATAGTTTTTTAGTTGGATAAAGAGGGTGTTGTCCCCGCGAGCCTTAATGGGCGCTTCTCACAAGAAGATATGAATAATTCATCCTATGTCCAAGATCTTGATGTCAATTTATCTTCCCAACAATGAAGAGTATGTGGCATTCTATGCTCATTTCTAGGGTCTGACACTCTTGTTTTTTTCTAACCAGGATCAAAGGGTTTCAAAATCTCTAGCATATCGCCTCAATTTTGTTTTGAGATTCCTCCCCTTAACCTTAAAATACCAAGAGAAGATCTGACTTTTATAAAACCTCAGATCTTGTTTCATAGGGAATAATTTGTCCCACCCTTGTGAAACTTCTGGACTACCCTCATCTAGGTGGGAGACTAGATTGTTGGGATTAATGGGAAGTATGTACTGAGAGGGGAGGGTTGAATCAGTACCTCTAAAACTTTTGTATCCCTTTATCAATTAAAATTTGTAATCAATTGTATATCCATTCAATCTGATTTAAACTATCTTTATGTGAGTTATATCAAATCATAAAATTAACATGCATGTGAACATTCATAGAAACATTCATTAAAGTAAATTTAACACATAACACAAGATATGATATCACAGAAAACTTCTGTGAGGAAGTAGAAACTGCGGTGGAGATGGCACCCACAAAATATTCACTATCTGCAGATTGGAAGGGGTCGATTAAAGCTTACAATTTGATCATTTTTGATGATCTACCCTACTAGGAGTATCGGTGGAGACCTGTTAAAGTCTACTCTGTCAAGAGCTTTAGCAACACTATTGAGTGTGCACTCGGTTAAGAGATTTGTTGTTGGACTATTAAATCCACCTTCCTTGAAAGGATTTTTACACTTTTCTCCACTTTTTAGAATGATAGAAAATTACAAATTGACTTGGTAAATGCAATTTCCTATTGCTGATACAGATCCTATTTAGTTCACATAAAAAGATTATCACCTTAACTGTGATTGAATAATACCTCTGATTCTCGGTATGCTCTGTTCTTGGTTCTTGATAACCAAATTCATCTTTTGTTGTCCCTATTCTTGAAACTCTCAATCTGATCCATAGATGTGCTCATCTAATTCATTCATGTTCTCCTCTCTCTTCACATCATCTATTCACTTATTGTAATGAATGATTGCATCATCTATTTATAGATGGATTAACTTCATCGAGTTATGATAAAAACAATGTTAACTCTAAGATCAAGTTTACAACTTATACCTAGATCTCCTAGTATATGTGTTTTAAATTAGTTAGAGTAATTAAAGCACTTACATTCATGTATCTTGTCCCTAAAGAAATAGATTTAAAACAATTAAATATCCTATAAATAGAATATTCTTGCTTTATCTGACGTGGAAGTCAGATCCACTTTTTGCGGGCTACAACTGACTTTTGGTTCTTTTGTCAGTTATGCTTGACTATCCTTTAGTTTTTTTTTGTCGTTTGTACTGTATCTATCTTGTCGGTCTACACTGTAACTTGCATATCGGGTTCCTTTTTTGAGTTCCACTTTATGTTTCTGTCTTTTCAATTTCAGTTTATACATTAACATGTGTCATCGATTCTCTTTGCACTTAGTCATCTTTGGTGATCTCTTAGTATCTAATCTTTGGTTTTCTTATGTCATGTCTTTCGGTGTATGCTTACCAAAAGTGTATTTTTAATACTAATGGCAATTTAATGTCATCAATCTCCCTCTTTGATATTAGTATAAAAAACTGATATGTGAAAAATACAAACAAAATGTTAAGTATATACAACATATATAATCCTTAGTCATTTAATGACTCCCCCTATGTATATGCCGATATATCTATAGATATGATGTCTTTCCTTATACATATCATATACATATACATATTTTCCATTTTCCCATCTGAATGAATAAATGTACATATGATCATTTTCTCTATTTGTATTTTGTGCTCATCATTTTCCCCCTTTTTTGATAGTAAGGGAAAAGGTCTTTTACCTTTAGAGATTATCAAAAATATGGGAATGTGAAGACTTCATGTCTTCCATCATTTTCTCCCATTTATCTTTGAGGTTGTCCAGAGCCATGTGCTGGAGTGTAATCTTTGAATGCATATCATAGATGATGTCTGCCAAAGACATCTCGGGAGTTGCAATTAGTTGCCTTGCAGAACTGATATGTTGTTGGAGCAATGTTAGGTTTGGTAGAAGTTGAGCTTGGAGCTCAATTACTTCTTCCCTAAAGTGTGTCTCTTCTTCCCACAACTCTTGTCTTAACTGTTTAATCTCAATTATCTTCTCATAATGAAACTTGATTGTATTGTCTCTATCGGTGGTTAAGCTCTATGCACTCTTTGCTAGATCGGTATCCAGCTTTACAATGTTGTCACTATTCTCCTTAGTGAGCTTGTCAATTGTTCTCAATGTTTGAATTAAGGCTATAGCTTTAGATATTATAGGATCTAATTCAGTGATGAATTTTGATGGCTTTACCTTATTTACTGCCACTTCTTGGCTGATGTTCTCTATGAGCTTATGTTTGTACTTCATCTCATCTCTCTCCTATATTTCCTTCTCAGCATCAATTTTTTAAGTTTTGATTGCGTCAGTGAGGGTATCTAGTTGATCAAGTATAGACTTTCTTTGATCAATATCAACATCGGGCACTATTTGATGTAGAATGTCATGTGTTGTCTCCAGTACCATGGAGTCCATGTGTTGTTTCTTCGGCTTTTCTTGCAATGCCTTCCTTTGGCATATCTCTCCATATTATTGTAATGCTTCAATGTCAAGTGTAGAGGGGTCACGCTTCAGTATTTCAATGATTTCATCCAATGTAACTTCTAACTTGTTCTTCTTCTTCTTCTTCTTCTTCTTCTTCTTCTATGACTCAATAGAATGTAACACTCTATGTCTGCATCTTGTTGAAGAATCTGTAGACCAAGAAAGAATTTGATCTCCCCAAACATAGACATTTCAAATTCCTTGCTCATTTCATTAGAAAAGGATTTGCATAACAATTCATTCCCTCCAAAAATGATATCATCAACAAAAATTTCAGCAATCAGAATGTTACCATCGATATATTTCTTTAAGTATAGATTTCTATTTTCACTTGTTCTAAAAAATTTTATGCTAATGAGATATGAGTGAGATCTTTAATACCATGCTCTTGGTGCTTGTTTCAATCCATACAAGGATTTATGTAGTCTACATACCATGTTTCTCTTTTCTAGATTAACAAACCCTTATGGTTGTTCAATGTATACCTCTTCTTCCAATATTTCATTTAAGAATGTAGATTTGACATCCATTTGATCATAGGGTGTATTCTTTGTGTCTTTCTTCAATTATACTCTATTTAATCTGTACACAATAGTACTGATAGCTTCCCTCCAAAATTTATGAGTGATCATTTTCTCAATCATTAATGTACTTACATAGTCAACAATTGATCTGTTTCTCCTCTCAGCAATTCCATTTTGTTGTGGTGTTCTTGGCGCAGAAACTTGTCTTGTTATTCCATGCTCGTTGCAATAGTCGGTGAATTCTTCTAAAGTAAATTCCCCTCCTCTATCTGACCTTAAGAATTTCAATTTTTTTTCACTTTGTTTTTCTACCATTTCTTTATACCATTTAAACATCTTAAATCCTTCTGATTTATCTTTTAAAAACATGACTATCATCATTCTAGAAAAATCATCAACAAAGAGAATAAAATACCTATCTCCATAGTATCTCTTTGTCCTCATGGGTCCACATAGATCTGTATGGACTTATTCTAGAATTGCAGTAGATGTGTGGGTTTTTCTCTTGAAACTAGACTTTGTCATCTTACCTTTTTGACAATTATTGCACATGATATGCTCGGGCTTAGTCATTGTCGGTAAGCCTCTGACATTCCTTTTGTTTCTTATCTTTATCATGTTGTCAAAGTTCACATGACACAATCTTTTGTGCCACAACCATATGTCTTCATTTTTATCCACCAAATAGGTGGTGTTAGTGTCATCAAGATAGAAAAGGTTACCTTTTGTCTAATCACCGGTACCAATAAACCTTCCTGATGCATTGAAGATATTTTCCTTCTTATTTTCAAATACTACTCTATGACCTGAATTGTTCAACTAAGAAAAACTTAACAAATTGTAATTCAGTCCTTTAACCCAGTAAGCATTTTCACATTTTATCAGGTTATTCAACATTATGGTTCCTTTACCTTCAACTGGACAAGGTGTATCATTTCCCATTCTTACTGAACCACCATTATAGTATTCAAAAGTCTTAAACTTTTGTTTATCACCGGTCATACGATGAGTGAAGCAACTATCTATGATCCAGACATCATTCTTATTAACTTTATATATGAGTGCAGTTTCTACATATCTTTCTTCATCTTCATATGAGTCATCCTTCATGGCTACAAATACCATCTTGATGTCTTCTTCTAATCTGGTGTCAGTGTCATCAGCTTTCTTCTAAGCTAGGTAACAAGCTTTCTTTCCTTTTTCCTTGTAGCCTTGAGTATCTCTCTTATAATATTGCTGGTTGCTTCGGTAATCTCTATTATCACCTTTGTCAAACTTCTTCTCATGTGATCTATCATTTCCTCTATCATCTTTTCTTCGGTTTAGACATCTTGCATTAAATTTTCCAACCTCTTTACAATTGAAACATACAAGTGGTAATTTACCTTTGTATCTACCTTTGCCTCTCTACAATCTTCTAGCCATAAGTGCTTCAATGTCATCAAGTCGTTGATCCTCATTATCACTGTCACTATCATTTCTAACACCATGTCTATGACTTGAGTTACTTATCTTTAGAGAAGATTTGAATGCAGATTCTATGGATGGTCAGACACTATTATCAAAGTTGTTCATCTCAAATGAAATTAGTCTACCAATCAGACTATCTAGAGTAATTGTATTATTTGCAACTATTCTCATTTCTTCAATAGAAGAAACTTAATAGCATAAACAGGCAATAAGGTTCTTAAGTTTTTTATTACCACTGTCTCCTCTTCAAATACACCTCCAACTCCTTAGATAGCATTTACTACCACTTTGATTTTGTAGCTATACTGAGTAATATTTTCTCCTTCTTTCATCCTTGGGTCATCAAACCTCCCTCTTCGGCTTTCTTCCTTTTCTCTTAGTACATTGGCATCTCCTCCATATACAAGCTTCAACTTATCCCACATTTTCTTTGCAGAGGTGTAGGTTTTTACATCTTCAAACTCATCATCAAAGAGTGATGATGCAAGTTCTATCAGCATGCAGTTATGCTCATGCTTGACTCTTAATTTCTCAAGAGTATGAGGTCCTGTAGGCTACACATATTCAGTATCTAAGTATTGAACAATATCATTTCCAATACCTAATAAGTGGAGTCCAATTCTACTTTTCCATGATGAAAATTTGTCTTTATTCAACTTGGGTACATCTTGTCTGTTCATCTTGTGATCATTTTCTTGAGCTATTAAACTCCCTTTCTAAGCACACAAGCTCTAATACCAATTATTAGTAATAACTGAGAGGGGGGGTGAATCAGTGGCCTCAAAAATTATTCCAATAATCAACCCTTAAAACTTAGTACCACAATATTCTACCTCTAGTTATCTTCAGTCCTATAAGATGAATGCCTCCAAATACTTATATCAAATTACTACTGCTCAAAATTGTTTGTAAAACCTTCTACTGTATGTTTACCGAATAACAGTCCATTAATTTACAGAAAGATGGTAAATTATCTAGAGTATACCGATCAATCCAATTAAATTAATTGTAATGAAAAACACTAAATTAATGAATCATAAACACATTGACACATGGATTTTTAACGTGGAAACCATGTTAAGGGAAAAACCACTTGGGACTGGTAACCCAAAATTTTCACTCTTTTGAAGTGAGCTCGGTGAAGAGCCAACCATGTTAAAGGTTACAAACACACTATTAGGTGTGACCTTGTTAGAGGATTTAAAATTTTATTATGTCACTTGATATCGGGCATCTCTATGCTAACATCTTTGATCAAACACTCACTTGGCCTATCAATTGGTATCTAGCATCTCATGCTATCTTCATGATCAAAATTTTTGATACTCCTTGGGATGTATCTCAATATAGAAAGTATCTTTAAATCCCGCTCAGTTAAGAGACTTTCTGAATCAATGGTTAAACTAAATCCCTATAAGTTAACATGGATAGATATAAGTATGAAAAGCAACTTGAGGATGCAAGCAAAGTTA
Source organism: Thuja plicata (assembly GCA_018584345.1). Lineage (NCBI taxonomy): Eukaryota > Viridiplantae > Streptophyta > Pinopsida > Cupressales > Cupressaceae > Thuja > Thuja plicata. The sequence continues at coordinate 531,831 of MU227192.1, read as the reverse complement.
TCATTGAACTAAAGGAAAAGATGAGGCATTCCCATGCTAAGAGAAGAGAGCTTGTTGAGCAATTGAGTGAAATTCAAGACTACATTGAACAACTGTCTGAAGGTAGTTTGTCTGAATAATCAGAGGAAGCACTTGCAAATCTGATGGATAAAAATAGTGGACTCAAAAGAGAAGTGACAAATCTGAAAAGAGAACTTGAATTTTATTTTTTCAAGGTGGTTGAACAACTTGAGAAAATAAGAGTTGTTGATGATTCCAATAAAATTTCTGAAGATGCCCTAAAGGTTAAAGATGAAACCCTAACAAAAAATTTGGAACAATTATTCAGATCAGGGCAAGAGGTTTCTACATTGTAGAAAAAACTTACATGATACAAATGAAGAAAAGGTTGATATTGAAAGAGAGAATGAGGGAATAAGGAAAGAGAATGAAAATCTAAAATAAGAGTTGAAAACTGTAAACAATTTGGTAGAAAAATTTAGAAAGAGTTTTGCTAAACTTGATAAAGAACTTGGAAGGCAGAGGATGAATGGAGAGAAAAAAAGGTTTAGGTTTTTCAAAATTTGAAGTTGGTGAATCTTCTGGCACTAAGGACATCAACTTAGAAATTAAATCAACACCCAAGGTGAACAATAATACTGGAAAGAGAAGGTATAAACCGGTATGTTTTAATTATCATAAGGAAGGTCATACTACTAATATATGTTGGTTAAAACCCATTGGGTCCAAATGTTAGACCTAGAGGTTTTATTGCTAGATCAGAAAACTCCTATGGTAGAAGTGATTACTATAATTCTATACCTAATACATTTCATGGATTTTATTATTATTGCAATAAGTTTGGACATAGAGCTAATGAGTGCAGAGCAAGAATCAATAACGAGTGGTCATATAATTACAACAGTTAGAGATCTATCAATCAAGGTAACCGGTCAGATGTTAGTTGTTCTAATTGTCACAACTATGGACATATGGTTGTGAATTACATATTAAGGTCATTAAGAGACAATTTTGGACCCTGAAATCCAATAGGTATGATATGTTATGTCTGTAAAAAGGTTGGTCATCTTGCTAGGTCATGTAGATCAAGAAAGTATACTAGAGGTCAACCGAAGAATAGTGATGAAAATACTGAAGGAAATGAAACTGTTAATGTTGATGAAGTAAGAAATGATATGAAGAAGACATGGATGAGAAAAAGAGAAATTAAATCGTTAGAGTTAAATGAGAAATCCACAAGTCCTGGAAATGTGGAGAATCCATCCATGAACTAAGCACTTTATTTGCTTAGGGGGAAAATTTACAGCCAAATCACTTACCGGTCCCCTAAATTCATGAGTGATAAGATTCATATGCATTTTGAGATTCCCATTTGTGATTTAATTATGGTTAGTGAAGATAAAATGTTTGTGTGCATATAACAAGCATTATGTTTTAACCATTGTGGTCGGTGGAAAGCACTATTTGACTGTTATGTCTAATGACTACAATCTCAAATGTTATAAAGATCAGAAAGTAAACTCATTTATCACTATACATTCTAACAAATTTTACTGAAGAGCATTTGATTACATTCCATAGAAAGACTTATTTGTGTTTGTGGACTAAGATTTTGTGCAAGAAATTCTATCAATTGTCGAAGAACACTAATCGGTGAAGTCGGGGTTATAGCTTGAATTGAAAATATCTTTACAAGAATCATTTTTGTTGTTATTTTTGGACATTATGGATACTCCAATTTTGGTCAACAACATTGATAAGCCAAGACCTGTATTCAAGTTACACCTGATGAAGGAAAATGAAAATGATCCAATGGATGCCCTATCTTCAATACCCTATGGTGTATTGTTAATTGAAGACATTCATTTTTTCATACATTGTAAATTGGAAGAACTTGGAGCTGATGACATCTATAATGAATTTATTAAGTTGAGCAATGATGTGAAGATGAAAGATGAGAATATGCATTTGGTTCATAAAGGTTTCACTTATGCAGATGAGATACCTAATGATTTTCATCCAGAATGGATAAGATATGTTTTGAGAAAATTACATGATTAATTCATTTGGCTAGATAGGCCACGCAAGATTACAACGGAGTTAATCAACAGAATTACTAGATTTTGTGTGACCGATGAAGCACCTACTCTATGAACTATTGCTATAGATTTGGTTACTTGCTTAAGCTAATCCAAATAGGATCACTAAGCCATGACTATCAACGTTATAATTGACAAGGAAGTGAGATTCACTTCAATGGTTATAGGATACAGAGTATATCAGTCTATTCAGTTGAACAGTGTACGTGGTGGAGCTATTCATGCTACATATAGAATGGTGAAGGAAGATGTAAAACATGATCTTTTTGAGATGTTGAGGAGTCATTTGTTTATGAACATGGAGAAGATAAAGAAATATAATAAACAATAATTCAAATATGGATCAATCCTGATATGTATGTTCTTTTACCTACATAATCATTTTCCTGGAATAGGTTTTATTACATTGGCAAAGGATAGATTGGTAGTAATGCAGATTAAGCAATGAATAAGGACTTTAGGAAATGATTTTAATTTAGTTATATGGGGTTAATTTAAATATTTTCAAATAAAAATTCACTTAAGAGAAAGAATCCCAACTGAGATTGTTTAAAAGTATAAAGATAATATATGTTTTCTAGTAGATACAGATACATATATGTTGCAAGCAGAGCAACCTAGAACATGCTAGATACCAGCTACGGGTTATGAATTTGATGGTGATCTAGTCACTATTCATGTTAATATTTTATTTTCAAAACCAATTGATACTTCAACACCTAGGTTTGGAACTTATGAAGAGTCATAATTGAAAATTCACAGTGAATTCAAAGCACATGTAATTCAAAGAAAGATTAGGAAACAAGTTGAAAATCTAGCCAAAATGAGTGGCATAATACCTGAAATGATGATAAAACTTAGAAAGAAAATGGAGAGTGAGAAAGTAGGCACATCTGCTACTGGATTCAAGGATACTAAAGTTGAAGTTGAAGAGGATACACCCCAGAGAGTTACAAGGAATTCAATACTGAAACAAACAACATCTACTAATACTACTCCTATTGAGACTAAGAAAAAAAGGGAGATGCTTGAGAATGTTCAGAGAACTTATAGAAGAAAGAAAGCAATGACATCAAGCTATAAAAATTCAAAGAGTAAGAAATGAGGTAAAGAAAAGGTTGAAGATAAAAGGTTGAAACTAAGTATGAGAAGAATGTTAATAATAACTAAGAAGGGGGGGTGAATCAGTGTCCTAAAAAATATTCCAATAATTAACCCAAAAACTTAGTACCACAATATTAAGCCTCTATTTATCTTCAGTCCTATAAGATGAATGCCTCAAAATACTTTCATCAAATTACTACTACTGGGAATGCTTTGTAAAACCTTCTAGTGTATGTTTACTGAATAGCAGTATGTTAATTTATCGAAAGAGTGTAAATTATCTCGAGTATACAGATTAATCAATTTAAGTTATGTGTAATGCAAAACACTAAAGTAATGACTCATAAACACATTGACACATGGATTATTAATGTGGAAACCTTGTTAAGGGAAAAATCACTTGGGATCGGTAACCCAAAATTTTCACTCTTTTTAAGTGAGCTCGGTTAAGAGCCAACCCTGTTAAAGGTTACAAACACATTGTTAGGTGTGACCTTGTTAGAGGATTTAAAATTTTAGTCTATCACTTGATATCGGGCATCTCTATGCTACCTTCCTTGATCAAACACTCACTTGGCCTGTCAATAGGTATCTGGCATCTCATGCTATCTTCATGATAAAAAAGTTTCATACTACTTTGAATGTATCTCAATATAGAAAGGATCTTTAAATCCCGCTCAGTTAAGAGACTTTATGAATCAATGGTTAAATTGAAAAAGTATGATTTGGTCACATATACAACTTATACTTGTAGATTTTCAGATCTATTGTAATCTCATAAAACTATTCTGATCAATATATATTGGTCTATGCCTTTTCTCCACTTTGATTATGCTTGGTGATGTTGTGCTATGTTGCTCAGTGTCCACAGGAAACTTTAGCTCTTTCCTCATCTTGATTTGATCAAGATAGTATGAAGTTGTTCTTCATCAGTTTCTCTTCAGCATCCTCTTTTCATTCATTCACCCACCACACTTCGTAATGAATTGAGTTGTCTCTTTATAGACATGATATCACCATTTTCAGGTTCTTGATTTTATTTATCTTGGCATGATCCACAATTCTCGCCAATTACATTTAAAACAAAAATCATGTTTTATCTCACTGAGATCTTTTTGCCAACTAGACAAAATAGCTTTAAATCCATTACTTATCTCTGGCTTTATCTTGTCGATGAAAACAAAGATAACTACTAGTTAATTCTATATTTAGCTCTGCCAGCTAGATATTTTTTCATTTTTGAACTCAAGTCAATTTCAGTGTTTAACTCTTTGATGGCTTCGGTCAACACTCTAGTTCTCCTCAGGCTTCTCCATCAGTTTACACTATGTTTCTGGCCGTCGGTTATGCTTGTGATTCTGCTCATCGGTAATGCTCATTGTTGTTCTTGCTCAGGCATCACTATGACTTGACTTTTGGTGATCTCTGTCTGTCAGTATTCACTAACCATCGGTGTTTGAAGTCATATTGTGAATGCTTGTCTTTTATGCATTACTGAAAGCATAATCTTTATCTCTTGGATTCTCTAAAGTCTTTGACACTTTGATTATAACCGATTAGATTATATCAAGTTGACATCAATGAAAATACAATTCATTAACTAATTTAATGTCTTGCATTATCCTTCTACATTTTGGTGATCAACTTAACATATTCAAACATTCAATCAGTTACATGTCATCAATCTCTCCCTTTGGCATTGATGGCAACATAATACATTATCATACTATACTATCACTAATACAATATGAAATATATAGTTTCATCAAGCTTTCCTAATGTAACTATTACAAATGTCTGGCTCTCAGTAAGCTCAAAAAATAGCTTGGATTTGATTCATGTAGAATTATTATCTTCAATCTTCAATCCCTTCTCTGGATAAATGTATCATCTAATATGTCAGTTCTGATATGTGCTCTACCTTGACTTTTCCTCTTCTTGATAATCTCTTTTTCTTTTGACAGCAATCTTTTCTTTGTCTGAACTCTCTCCCTTTGTTACTTCTCTCCTTTAGATGGATAATTCATATGTAATCAATTTCTCTCCCTTAGAATATTGATTAACTCTTCCTTTTGATTCTCAGGAACTTCTCTTCATGGATGATTATATAATATTTTATGATCAATGAGATAATCTCTCCCTTTGATAATCCTTTTTTTAATCAATGAGATAATCTCTCCCTTTGAAATTGCAAATCTCTCCCTAATGATAATGAGATAATTCTCTCCCTTTGACAACAATTCCAAAAAAAAATACTTCTCCTTGTTTTATCATCTATATCATGTTTCATCCCTTTGTATAATATATTCCTTGAATTTCCCTATCCATCAGCAATACAATGTCTTTGGTTTTCGGTGCAAATATGTACCTTGCTATGTACAGATATATCTGTTGCTATCCATCTCAGTGTTTGCATCAACATGATTGATCTTCAAATTTGGTATAGGCTAATGCAACCTCCTAATCAGCTTACTGGCTAATAGACAACGGTTGGACCCTTATTCTTTATCTCAAATACTCAAATGTATCCTTCGGTAATGGCTTGGTGAATATATCAGCTAACTGTTCCTTTGATTGAACATATTCTAGTGTCACTTCCTTTGCTTGTAACTATTCTCTTAGATAGTGATACTTGATAGCAATATGTTTAGTCTTTGCATGCATGACTAGATTCTTAGAAATGTTTATTTCACTGGTGTTATCACAATAGATAATTACTGGTTCAATAATCTTCATATTCATACCTTCCATCAATTATTTGATCTATGCAATATTGGAGCAATTTGCAGCAACAGCCACATACTCTGCTTCTGCAGTAGACTGAGAGATGCATCCTTGCTTCTTGCTAATCCATGTGACAAGTTTGTCACCCATGAAGAATGCTCCTCCAATTGTGCTCTTTCGGTCATTAATGTTTCCAGCCCAATTAGCATCTGTATAGACTTGTAGCTCAAATTTTCCTTCTCTTTTGTACCATAAGCCGTAGTCCTTGGTGTTCTTTAGATATCTCATAATTCTCTTGATAGAAATCATATGTGATTCTTTGGGATTAGCAGAGAATCTTGCAACTATTCCAACTGTTTGTGCTATATCTGGTTTGGTATGAACAACATACATCAGTTTGCCAATCATTGATCTGTAAAAGGTCTAATTTACCTCATTGGATTTTTCTTTTGTTGTCAGCTTACATCTGGTAGCCATATGTGTTCCAACTGGTTTGAAATCTTCCATCTTGAATATCTTCAGCACTTCCTTGATGTATTTGGATTGAGTGATGTATATGCCTGCATCTTGTTGAAGAATCTGTAAACCAAGAAATAATTTGATCTCTCCAAACATAGACATTTCAAATTCCTTGCTTATTTCATTAGCAAAGGATTTGCATAACAATTCATTTCCCCCAAAAATGATATCACAAACAAAAATTTCAGCAATCAGATGATTACCATCGGTATCTTCTTTTAAGTACAGATTGCTATTTTCACTTATTCTAACAAATTTTATGCTAGTGAGATATGAGTGAACTCTTTCATACCAGGTTCTCAGTACACACCATATTTCTCTTGTCTGGATTAAAAAACCCTTCTAGTTGTTCAATGTATACTTCATCTTTTAGTATTCCATTCAGAAATGCTGATTTGACATCCATTTGGTATACCTTGAATCCTTTAAATGCAACATAAGAAAGTAAGATTCTAACTCCTTCTAGTCTAGAAATGGGTTCAAAGGTTTCTCCATAATCAATACCTTCTTCTTGTAAATATCCCTTGCATATTAATCTTGCTTTGTTTCTAGTGACTTCTCCATTCTCATTCAGCTTGTTTTTGAATATCCATTTGGTACCGATGACATTCTTTTCATCTGGTCTCGGTACTAGTGCCCATGTATTTTTATTCTCAATCTGTTCTATTTCCTCATTCATAGCACTAACCCATTCTTCATTCTCAAGTGCATTTTTAACAGATTTAGACTCAAAATATCAAATTAAACATCTGGTGTTAAGTGACTTACTTCTTGTTCTTTTTCTAGCCTTTTTGTCTCCTATGATTTGATTCTGTGGATGATGTCTTCTAACATACTTGGAAAGTTTTGGTTCAGCTTTGTGTTCATCATTCTGATCATCTTCTTCACCTCTATTCTCATCTCCATTGTTCAGAACATCTTCTTGAGGATTATCCTGATTGTCAGTAATTACAGCCTGAGTCTTAGGCGCAATGTTTTGATTCTTGGGAGAGACACATTATTTCTTGGGTAGAGTGTCAGGTTCTATATAAACAAACTTGTTGTATTCCTCTAGTTCCTTTTTGCTTTCCTTATCATTATTTTATGCAAATTCATCTATTTTCACATTTGCACTTTCAATGATTTTTTCAGATGACTTGTTAAGACATTTATAATCCTTTCTTTTGGTTGAAAACCCTAGAAAGATACCTTCATCACTTTTGGAGTCAAGTTTTCCATTTATATCATTCTTCAATATCTAAAATTGACTACCAAAGATTCTGAAGTAACTTACATTGGGTTTATGACCATACCAAAGCTCATAGGGTGTCTTGTTTGTGTCCTTCTTCAATTGTACTCTATTTAATGTGTAGACATTAGTACTAATAGCTTCCCTCTAGAAATTTTGAGTGATGCTTTCCTCAATCATCAATGTTCTTGCACAGTCAACAATTGAACTGTTTCTCCTTTTAGAAATTCCATTTTGTTGGGGTATTCTCGGTGCAGAAACCTATCTTTTAATTCCATGTTCATTGCAATAGTCAGTGAATTATTCTAAAGTAAATTCCCCTCCTCTATCTGACCTTAATCATTTCAATTTCTTTTCACTTTGTTTTTCTACCATTTCTTTATACCATTTAAACATCTTAAATGCTTATGATTTATCTTTTAAAAACATGACTGTCATCATTCTAGGAAAAAACATCAACAAAGAGAATAAAATACCTATCTCCATAGTAGTTCTTTTTCGTCATGGGTCCACATAGATCTTTATGGACAAATTCTAGAATTGCAGTAGATGTATGGGTTTTACTCTTGAAACTAGACTTTGTCATCTTACCTTTTTGAAAATTCTTGCACATGATATGCTCGGTAAGCCTCTGGCATTCCTTTTGTTGCTTATCTTTATCATGTTGTCAAAGTTCACATGACACAGTCTTTTGTGCCACAACCATATGTCTTCATTTCTAGCCATTAAACAAGTGGTGTTAGTGTCATCAAGATAGAAAAGTTTACCTTTTGTCTGCTCACCGGTACCAATCAATCTTCCTGATTCATTATAGATCTTTACCTTCTTATTTTCAAATGCTACTCTATGACCTGAATTGTTTAGTTGTGAGACACTTAACAAACTATAATTCAGTCCTTTTACCCAATAGGAATTTTTACATTTTATTAGGGTATTCAACATTATGTTTCCTTTACCTTCAACTAGACAAGGTGTATCATTTCTCATTCTCACTGAACCACCATTATAGTATTCAAAATTCTCAAAATTTTGTTTGTCACCGGTCATATGGTGAGTGCAGCCACTATTTATGATCCAGATATCATTTTTACTAACTTTAGATATGAGTGTAGTTTTTACGTACCTTTCTCCATCTTCATCTGAATCATCCTTCATGGCTACAAATACCATCTCGATGTCTTCTTCTGATTTGGTGTTAGTTTCATCAGCTCTGTTCTCATCTAGGTAACAAGATTTCTTCCCTTTGTCCTTGTACTCTCGGGCATCTCTCTTTTCAGATTGTCGGTTGCTTCGGTAATCTCTATTATCATATTTATCAAACTTCTTCTCATATGATCTGTTATTTCCTCTGTCATCTTTTCTTCAGTTTGTACATCTTGCAGCAAAGTGTCCAACCTCTTTGCAATTGAAACATACAAGTGGTAATTTAACTTTGTATCTTCCTTTGCCTCTCTGCAATCTTCTAGCCATTAGTGCTTCAATCTCATCAAGTCCTTGATCATCATTATCATTGTCACTATAATTTCTAACAGCATGTCTATGACTTGAGTTAATTATCTTTAGAGAAGATTTGAATGCAGATTCTATAGATGGTAAGACACTATTATCAAAGTTGTTCATCTCAAATAAAATTAGTCTACCAATCAGACTATCTAGAGTAATTGTATTGTTTGCAATTGTTCTTATTTCTTGAATAGCAGAAACTCTAATAGCATAAACACGCAATAAGGTGTTTAAGATTTTGCTTACCACTGTCTCCTCTTCAAGTACACCTCCAATTCCTCAGATAGCATTTACTACCTCTTTGATTTTGTAGCTATACTAACTGATGTTTTCTCCTTCTTTCATCCTTAGGTCATCAAACCTCCCTCTTACAATTTTTGCCTTTGCTCTTAGTACATTGGTATCTCCTCCATGTACAAGCTTCAACATATCCCACATTTTCTTTATAGAGGTACAGGTTTTGACATCCTCAAACTCAGCATCAGAGAGTGATGATGCAAGTTCTATCATCATGCAATTATGCTCAAGCTTTACTCTTAACTTCTAAAGTGTGTGAGGTCCTATAGGCAACACATATTCAGTATCTAAGTATTGAAAAATATCATTTCTAGTACTTGATAGGTGGAGTCTTAAGGGAAAAACCACTTGGGACCGGTAACCCAAAATTTTCACTCTTCTGAAGTGAGCTTGGTCAAGAGCCAACCCTGTTAAAGGTTAAAAACATACTATTAGGTGTGACCTTGTTAGAGGATTTAAAATTTTATTTTGTCACTTGATATCTGGCATCTCTATGCTACCTTCCTTGATAAAACACTCACTTGGCCTGTCAATAGGTATCTGGCATCTCATGTTATCTTCATGATCAAAATTTTTGATACTCCTTTGTATGTATCTCAATATAGAAAGGATCTTTAAATCATGCTTGGTTAAGAGACTTTCTGAATCAATGGTTAAACTTAAATAGTATGATCTGTTCACATATACAACTTATACTTGTAGATTTCTAGATCTATTATAATCTCATAAAACTATTATGATCAATATATCTCGGTTGATACCTTTGCTCAACTTTGATTCTGCTTGGTGATGTTGTGCTTTGTTGCTCGGTGTCCACATAAAACTTTAGCTCTTTCCTCGGCTTGTTTTGATCAGGACTGTATGAAGTTTCTCTTCATCAATTTCTCTTCAGCATCCTCTTTTCATTCATTCACCCACCACACTTCGTAATGAATTGAGTTGTCTCTTTATAGACATGATATCACTGTTGTTAGGTTCTTGATTTTCTTTATCTTGGCATGATCCAAAATTCTTGCCAATTAGATTTAAAGGAAAAATCTATTTTTATCTCACTGAGATCTTCTTTCCAACTGGACAAAACAACTTTAAATCCATTACTTATCTCTGGCTTTATCTTTTCAATGAAAACAAAGATAACTACCAGTTAAGTCTATATTTAGCTTTGCTAGTTAGATAATTTTTCATTTCTGAACTCAAGTTAATTTCGGTGTTTAACTCTTTCATAGCTTTGGTCAACACTCCATTTCTCCTCGGGCTTCTCCGTCGGTTTACACTATGTTTCTGGCCATCGGTTATGCTTGTGATTTTGCTCATTGATGTTCTTTCTCGGGCATCACTATGACTTGACTTTTGGTGATCTCTATCCATCGGTGTTCACTCACCGTCAGTGTTTAAATTCATATTGTGAATGCTTGTCTTTTATGCATTACTGAAAGAATAATTGTTATCTCTTTGATTCTCTAAAGTCTTTGAAACTTTGATTATAACCGATTAGATTATATCAAGTTGACATCAATGACAATACAATCCATTAACTGATTTAATGTTTTGAATTATCCTTCTACATTTCGGTGATCAACTTAACATCTTCAAACATTCAATCAGTTACATGTCATCAAAGAAGTCTACTACTATGGAAATTGATTAAATATACAATAATGGTATTCATGGGAACATTTTTAAAGACATTAAGGAACAATGGAGAATGACAGAAGTGTGGACTCATTTTGATAAATTTGATAGTGAAGAGAAAAGAAAGATAGAAGATGCCGTTGTAGAAAGTCTACATACTTTTTTCAAAGCACCTAGTAAACTATACGAGGAAGTACCTAAGTAAGCATTTAATGTAGTTGAAAAAATATGGAGAAAGGCTTTGAAGATTTAGAGTAACGATGGAAAAAGAACTTACATTTTTACAACCTGAATTGTCTATCAAACAGATAGATTTGACAGTTGAAGCAATAAGAGAAGAATCTAAGATAAGGAATAGAGTTACAAGAATTCTCATTGGAGAAACAAAATTGGTAAGAAATGATATAATGGATTTATAAACAAAGTTTGTAAAGTATGGGGCTGTTGTTGAAGTCAAATTGGTTGAAGAGGAAAGAAAAGCACAAGAGAGAGAAAATGAAGAGATTAATGATGTCATAGATAATGTTATCTCTGACATCCCATAGCAGACACAAAACATTAATACTCAAACTGATGTTGAAGCACCAAAAGAATAGATTATTGAGGAAGAGATAGGACATAAGGATGATGAGAATATATTTTCAGTGGAGAGGAAACCAAATCTAGTCGGTGAAGGTAGCACAGTGAAGAAGATAAATCCAAAGAAACAACTAGTCGAGAAGAAGATGAAGAAATAAAAACAACAATTGAGGTTACTCAGATGAGCCCTAAAGAGCTATTGAAAATGTTTGATAAACTCAAAGATAAAGAAAAAAGGGACAGATTGAAGGGAAAGGAAAAGAATGTCAAAATACTTAAAGGAGCCAGAAACATCATTAGGAATTTAGTACTTAATGTGGGATATGACAAACAAAATAATCCTATTGATCAATTGGGTATATTGGTTAAGGTTGTTTCTGATCAAGTACCTAACTTAGAGAATGCACCTATAGACTTAGCAATAAAAGAATATGAGAAGAAACGAGCTGACAAGGTGAAAGAGATCATATCAAAAGAAAAAGAGTTACTTGTAGTTATAGTGAATAAAGTGAGGGAAATTCTATAGGAAATATGAAAGATACTTGTAAAGGTTTCCAATTTTACATCTTTTACATAGGATATGGAGAAGAAGAGAGAGAAAGCTCAATAGGAGCTTGATGCTTTTGTTACAAAGTTTGATCCCCTAACTAGTTCAATTTCAGCATACACTGCTAAGGTGAAAATGATTTCATATAGCATGAAGAAGTTGCAAGAAGAGAAAGATAAAATAATAATATCACTTGTGGAGCTGCAGACCTATCTAGCTCCCACAATAGATCTTATGCAACAAAATGTGAGTGATGCAAAAAAAATTATAAGTCTACAAGAGGTCGGCACTTTGAGTGATATGAAAGGAACATCATCAGTTATACATGGACAGATTATATCTATGGAGCGCTTACAAGAGTCATGGGAAAATTTATTGAAAACTACAAAATCAAATTTCAAGATGTTTTTGACAAAATGTAAATCTGGTAAGTACTTATAATCCTTTGTCATTGTTAAAAAAGGGGGGAGAATTATGTGTATGGTAAATGGATAGACGTGATAGATAGATATGGAGATGGATGTGAGGCATGCATAATGTAAGGGGGATTATGATTTGAGGATGATATTGTAGTATGAATGTAATGTTAGATTTTTTAGATGATTATCATAAGTTTTTTCCATCAATGCCAAAGGGGGAGATTATCAGCATTATGATAGTTTTGGAGGAGATATGCAGAATGGTCATGAGTGGATGCATAATTAGTTTTCCTTGATGGATATGTATTTAGTTATCATGATTATGGTGATCGTTCAGAACTGTAGATAATTGGTAAAGGGAAGATTGTAAGAAATATTCAAAAATGAAAAAGAGCTAAAGGAAATAATCCAAGTGACTGAGAAAAAGGAAGAGTTTTACTATAACACAATGAAAGAGAGATTGCTTCAAGAACTATCACCGCAACCATCAATATTCTCCAAGATCAACACAATGAGACAACTATTTTGAAAGGGTAAAAAACAAGAAAAAAACCCCTTGTGTATATAACATGAATGAGGCAAAAATCCTAGAGAAAGAGAGAGAATGTGAGCAAGAAGATCATTACAACAATAAGAGAGCAAGAGTTGAGAATGTGAGTAGAAGTGAGAGAATTGAGAGAATATTATTCAAAGTGTGTGGAGAAGCATCTCTTAAATAGAGATGACTGATGGAGTTAGCATTTAACTCTCATATTATATGAATGACGCATTCACATAACTGTGTTCCAAGTGTGAAAATCCTCTTAAGGAGGAATATCTAATTTCTTTATTAAAGAAATTACAAAAAATTGACATGTCCTCCCACTTGGAATAGAGGACAAAATACAATTTAGGATACCTTGGTTTATACTAATTTAAATAATACATCAAGGAAAGAGTATTAATTCTAACACCCCCCTTTAATCTTTACTTGGGGTGTTTACATAAATGGGTATCAAACCCAAAGTTTTGCAATGAAATTGAAATTTTTCTCTAGAAAGAGGCTTTGTCAAAATGTCTGCAACTTGATCTTCACCCTTGCAATAGATGTTAGAAACTTTTTTTTCTTAAATTTTCTCTCTAATGAAGTGGTGGTGGAGAGAAATGTTCTTTGACTTTGCATGGTAAAACGAATTCTTTGCCAAGGCTATGGCACTTTGATTGTTACAATATAAAGGTGTAGGTTCTTGTTGAGGTAGACCCAAGTTGAGGTAGACCCAAATGTTCAAGTATTCTTCTAAGCCATAAAGCTTCCTTAGAGGCATTAGTACAAATTTTATATTTAGCTTCGGTAGAACATAGAGAAACAAATTGATCTTTTTTACTTTTCCAAGATATAGTACTTGAACTAAGAAAGAAACAATACCCACAAGTGGATTTCCCATCATTGGGGTCTCCACCTAAATCTGAATCAATAAAACATTTTAATGAAAAATCAAAATTTTCATCATAAAATAATCCTACATTAGGAGTACCTTTAATATATTGTAATATTCTTTTATTGATTTTGAAGTGTGTTTATTGAGGTTTGGACATAAATCTTGAAACTAAACCAACACTAAAATATATATCAGGTCTAGTGGGAGTTAGATAATTTAAACTTCCTACGAGTTGTCGATAAGGAGTAGGATCTATATGATAACATTAATTTTCTATTAGTATGCAAATAACACTTTTGGTAAGCATACACCGAAAGATGGGACAAAGAGAAAACTGAAAATGAAGATACAAGAGATCACCGAAAATGGCTAATTACAAAGAAAACCGATGACACAATTTTGTGTGTACACCAAAAATGCAAAGTGGAAAGGATAAAGAGGAACCCGACGTGCAGGATATAGTCCAACCCAAGAGATATTTAAAGAGAAAACTGAGAGAATAGTTCAAGCAAGGAAGATGAAAGATAGTCAACTGATTTCAGAGCATAACCGACCATCAGAAACTGAAAGTCAGTTGCAACCCGCAAAAAGTGGATCTGACTTCCACGTCAAATAAAATAGTCTTATTCTATTTATTGAATCTTGATTTGTTTTTAAAACCATTTCTTCAGGGACAAGGAACATGAATGTAAGTGCTTTAATCAATCTAATTGATTTAAAACACATAGACTAGGATCAAGGTAAAGTTGTAAACCTAATCTTAGATTAACATTATTTTTTGTGAAACTTGGCGATGTCAATCCATCTTATAAATAGATGATGCAATCATTCATTATACATGTGTGAATATGGATGAGAGGATGAATGAAGCCTACGAGCACATCTATGGATCAGATTGAAAGTTTCAAAAACCATAACAACAAAAGGTGAATTTGGTTAGCAAGAACCAAGAACAGAGGCTACCGAGAATCAAAGGTATTATTCAATCACATTAGGTGATAATCTTATTCATGTAATCTTAAATGGATCTGTATCAGCAATAGGATATTCCATATACCAGGTCAAATTGTAATTTTCTATCATTCCAACAAGTGAAGCAAAGTGTAAAAATATTTTCAAGGAAGGTGGATTTAACAATCCAACTATTAATCTCTTAATCGAGTGCACACTCAATAGTGTTGCTAAAGATCTTAACTGAGTAGACTTTAACAGGTCTCCATAGATACTCTTAACCAGGTAGATCATCAAAAGTGATCAAATTGTAATCCTTAACCAGCCCCTTCCAATCTGCAGATAGTGAATATTTTGTGGGTGTCATCCCCACCGCAGTTTTTACTTCCTAAAAGGAGTTTTCTGCGATATCATATCTTGTGTTATGTGTCAATTACTTTCATGAATTTTTCTATGAATGTTCACATCTATGTTAAGTTTATGAATTGATATATCTTGCATCAAGATAGTATAGATCAGATAGTTGGATAAACAATTGATTACACAAGTTTTAATTGATTAAAGGATACAAAAGTTTTAGAGGTACTGATTCACCCCTCCCCTCTCAGTACACACTTCCCATTAATTCCAACAATTGGTATTAGAGTTGGGTCTCTTCTTTGGAAAATATTAAAGGCTTAAGAGAAAAGATCATATAATGGAGAAGTACAGGCTTGACAAGAATATTGAGAATAAGAAGCTAAAAATTCATATGTTCTATGACCAGTATAAAGAAGCTAGAATCAATATGAGACAATTGTTAGATGAAAGAAAGATTATGGCATCTCTTTGTAATGAGACAGATTATCATGAGGAAGAGATACCAGATTTCTTTGAGTCTTCAGGATCAACTACAAGCAAAGCATCAGATACATCAGAAGAAAGCATCACAAGCCTAACTGAATCAATCAACATCTAGCTGGACAAGTGAAATCTCTACAAATTGGTCAAGAGACACAGATGGTCAGAATGATTGATGTCATTAACAATGATAGACAAGATGAGAAAGAAAGAACACTATCTATTGATTATATAAGAAAGATTTCATAAAAGATACAAGAGAAAGAGTCTGAAATACAAAGACTTACAGAGCATCACCATGAGATTACAAATCAGATTATTCTGATGAGTCAAGAGGCAAACAGAATAAATGTTGAACTCATTGAAAGAATAGAAGCTATTGGTGAGCTAAGGGATGAAAATGATAAGTTGAAACATGAAATAAGAATTCAGTAGCAGCATAATGAAATTATAAAAAAAGATGAAGAAAGTAATAAAAGATTGGATGATTTTCTTGAAGGACAATGAAGAGTCAACAACAACACCTGTCTAGGTTTTACCGAGAATGGAGAATCATCATATCAAGCTGATCCAAAGAATGTCTATGAAAATCCAAGACCAAGAAATTTGACATGCAATCACTGTGGAAAGCAAGGCCACACATCAAATGTATGCAGAGGCAAAATGAAAGGTATTCCTAAATCCACATCTTCATTCATAGGATTTTGTTATAAATGTAACAAGAAAGGACATAAATCTTATGAATTTAAGTGTGAGATGAAACAACCAAAGAAGGAAACCTATATGGACAAATATTGTCGTACCTACAAAATGAATGGGAACACAACTCTTGAATGCTGGAAAAAGAAAAGGCAAGTATGAAAGCCTAAAGGTCAAGAAACTCCCTATCAACCAAAAAGATTTGGTAACCAATATGTATGGGATTACAACACTTGGACAAATTGTACAGCATGTGGACTATTTGGTCACATTGCTGCAAACTGTATGAGATAGTGGACAAGAAAGTCTAGAGGATGGACTAACCCTAGAATGGCATGCTTACACTATCATAAAGTTGGTCATCTCAAGAAAGACTACAGAGACCAAATGAGAGAGACTAGCACATATCCCAATGGAAATACCATTGAATACATCCGGAGTACAAGAGACAAAATGTGGAGAAAAGATTCAAACAATGATGAAGCTGGACTGAGCAATGCAAATGGTGACACCCCATCCACTAGATCTGGTGACATCACCAACCCCACCTAAGCAGAACAAGTAATTATGGAACTGCATCACCCCAAGTTATTATTTTACTTTAGTTCCATAAAATGTTGATAAAATGCCAAATTAGCATAATTAAAGATGCATCATGGTATTACTTGTTAAAATCTGTGATAACTATGTTATCGGGCACACATACCAAAATTCATCGGTATACGCTCAAAGATGAAACTACCTAAACCTACCGAGAAGCATCGGTTAACATGAGAAAGAAAAGTTGCTATTGTAAACTGAGACTTGTCGGTAACCAAGAAAAGTGAACAAGTTGTTTGCAACACCAAAACCCATCGATAAAAGAAACAGGTATAATGACTACCCTGAAACATTGTATTAACACTGAAAAGGGAAGTTAATTTCTTAACCAACAAACTCTATCTTCGCACACTGAGGAGTAGGTAAGCATTGATGACTCACTTTTAGGGAAAATAGCTATAAAAAGGTGACGAAAGGGTCTCATGGTTCACCACGACCAGAGAAGAGCGATGAGAGAAAATTTTGTGCAAACAGTGACAGGATCATAGAGCCACTATAACTCGACATAGAGAACTCCTAGATGATTAGAAATTACTACTAGTGTAAACAGTAAGCTCTATAACAACTGACAACTCTATTTTATGGATTTCACAGAAAGCCCTAAATTTGAAAAATGGCCACGACTTCAAAGACCACCAAATTGAAGAACATCAAGAAAGATGAGATCAAACTCATCAAGAATTCAGTGTGTGAAGAACCTCATTACAAGATTCACCCTGAGGTTTCTTCACAACCCAACAATGCTGGTGAATTCTCGCGAATACCAGCTAGGGTTTTTCTCGTCGAAGACGTGTGAGCATTCATCCACTACAAGAGTGTAGAAATTGGTGATTCAGAGGTAGAAAAAGCTTATAATAAGCTATGTAATGAAGATGGAACATTAAAAGATGATCATAAACACATAGAAGTGAAAGGGCTCACTAATGCCTTGTTATGCCTGAAGGTTTTCAAAATTGAATGGATTCAATTAGTACTAAGTTGAATGCACAATCACAAACTATGGTTGGATGAACTGAAGATGATAACCCAAGATTTTATCCATGCAGACACTGGTTACCCTGTAACCAAAAAGGTAAAAGCACTGAAGCACCCACCCAAGCCTAAGATTCAAAATAATATAGGAGCCAAATGGGATGGCAGAGGATTAAAGGTATCCACTATTACCGATGACGAGATGAAATTTAGAGCATGTGTCCTAGGCTAAAAATTCTTTCAAGCCAACATAATGAACAACATAGCATCTGATGCAGTAGACACAACATACAAAATTGTGAAAAAGGGAACTCAGTTGGATTTATCTGAACTTCTACTAAACCAGTTAGAAGAGAATTTGAAGACTATAAGGAATGCAAAGACAAATACATGTAAGTTTGGCACACTTATCATGTGCATTTTCTTCTACTTTCAAGAAACATTTCCATCAGTAGGAGATTTCAAATGGGCTAGCACAAAATTGGTCACCATGCAGATCAGTGAACACATAACCTCATTGGGAGACAATTTTGAAATAGTCATGGATGAATACTTTACTGTGTTCAAAGACTGATTGCAAAAGAGTGAAAGGATCTCTGAGAAACTCATAGAAAAGTTTAAAGATAAAATATGTTTCATGGTTGATACAGACCACATGTATATCAAACCTTTTGTACTGAGGATAGCATGGTTACAACCATTAGAATATGAGATAAATATTGATCAAGCATCTAAAGCAATCGATGCATTGATAAATGAAACATTAGATAAGAAACAACCTAAGTTTGGAACTTATGAGGAGGCCAAATCGAGAATCAAATCTGGCCTGGTTGTAACAAAAATTTCAAGAAAAAGGATAAAATTGTCAAGAACCTCAAGAAAATATTGTCGGCAATAGAGGAAGAAACCGAATAGGATGAGGAAGCTGAAAAGGAGGAAGAAATCGAATGACAGCTACCTATCGGTCAAGCTGAAGAAAAGAATGAATCTGAGGCCACAGAGTCAGATTCACCACCTCCTCCATCAACTAAGAAGCCAAGAACCACATCTACTTCAACAACAAGAAGCCAAACAGTTAACGATTCAATTCCTTCACCTTTAAAGAAAGGAAAAGTTAGAACATACAAGAGGAAATTGGCCACACCGAAAAGAGGGCCAAACAAAAGAAGAAGGAAGATGATCAGGACCAGAGAAGATATTGAGGACACTAAGAAAGATGGAGATGTAGAGGCAGAAAAGATCAAGGTCCCTGAAATCATTGATGAGGTATGTAAATCTATTGCAAATTCAAGATCTATCATAGATTCTAAGATTAAAAATGGTTGAAACTGGATCTGAAAGATCAGAACAAAGTTGAAGATGTCATCATTACAAAGATGTATAAATTCAAGTATGTACCAATTCAGTTTGAAGGTAATAATGTACCAAGGGAACTCTTGGATAGACTATATACTAGATGGAAATTTGCCTTAAAGAATGAAAAGGAAATAAGGGAAAGAGTACTTGTTATTCTCATGCCTTCTGAATCCAAGAAGGAAGAAATTGATGAAATGATGGAGAACCATAAAAAGGAATTCTCACCCAAGTTGAGATCCTATAAATTTCTTGAAGGGAAGCTTATAGAGCTTGAACAAGAAAGCCACAGGAAGTGGAGTAAAATTCTAAATAGACCTATTGAGGAAGCTAGCCCCGAGAAAGACCTACAATAGGAAGATGTTAATAATTCAACTCAACAATAGATATTAATCAAAGACGCAGAAGATGACACATCAGTTGAGTTAGACAAGGAAGAACAAGACACAACCGACAACAAAAATATGGATGTTGCAGATGAAACATGGACTAACACCACAAAGGAAAACATTGTGGATAACACAATCATTGGCATTACCGATGATCCAGCAGAAGAAGTAAAGAAAGATGAAGATTTCAATGTTACCAAGGACACAACCAATGAGCAGGACACAACATTTGATAATGCATAGATGAACATACTAGGAAACATGCCAATATTGATGCACGCCATCAATATACTGCAAGAAACTAAAAATTCACCTCAAAAGGATTCAAGCATTCCCGAGGATGTAGGGGATGAAAGAAAGAAAGACAACACCGATGATCAGAAAGACATCAGAGACACTCACACAATAACCAAAACTGACAAGGTTACAAGAGGAGATACAAAACAAATAGATGGAGACACAATAGAGAAGGATGCATAGACAAATATAGATGAAGTGCATAAGGACACTAATGAAGGAGAAAAACCCAAAGATGGCACTCCTGAGGAAACTGAAAAAGTAGCTACTAACAATGTAAAGGTTAATGTGGAGACGTCTACAAAAAATTGAAAAGCTGAAACCGAAACAAAGCAGCAAAAAGAAGCACCACAAATCACTTCATCAAGCACAACAGACAAAGCTAAGAAGATGGCTATGGTTTTGCATTCAAGTGAAACTCAAAAGAAGAAGAAGAAGAAGAAATCCAAAAAGAATAAGTTGGAAGTCACTTTAGATCATTGAGATACCCAAATGTGACCCAACTACACTTGATTATGAAGCATTGAAAGAATATGGTGAAATATGCCAAAGGAAGGCATTACAGGAGAAGCTGAGGAAATAGCACCAAGACTCCATGGTACTGGAAACAACAAGGGACATATTGAACCAAATTGTACCCGATGTTGATGTTGATTAGAATAATCCAATATTTGATCAACTAGCCACTCTCACTGAATCCATTACAACACAGAACATTGATGCAGAGAAGGCAATTGAAGAGAGAGCAGAGAAGAAGTACCAGTAGAAACTTATTAAGAACATCAGCCAAGAAGTGGCAGTCAACAAGGTAAATCTTTTAGAATTCATTAGTGAGTTACATCCAATTATAACTGGAGCTATTTCCTTGATTCAACAACTAAGCAAACTGGAAAATTTTACTAAAGAGAATAGTGAAAACATAGCAAAGCTAGATTCTAATCTAGCTAATAGTGCTAACAGCTTAACCATCGATGACAATGCACTAAAGATGCATTATGAGAAAATCATTGAAATAAAAAGGTTAAGGCGGGAACTATGGGAAGTAGAGACACACTTTAGGGAAGAAGTCACCGAGATCCAAGCTCAACTTCTACCAAATCTTACACTGCTTCAACAGCACATCAGTTCAGCAAGGCAACTGATAGAGACCCCCGAGATGTCTGTAGCAGACAACATCTATGATATGCATTCCAAGATCACACTCAAGCACATGGCTCTAGATAAATTGAAGGAACAATGGGAGAAAATGATGGAAGACATGAATTCTTCACACTCTCAAATTTTTTATAAGCTATAAGGTATAGACCTTTTCCCTTAATATCAAAAAAGGGGGAAAATGATATGTATTCAGATGGGAAAATGATATGTATACATATTTTACAGAGGGAAATATATGATATGTATAGATAGGTAGGAAACTATACAGTACTACCAAAAAAAGGGGATATACCAGCATATACATAGGGGGAGTCATGAAATGACTAAGGATTATATATGTTGTACATACTTAAGATTTTGTTAGTGTTTTGCACATATCATTTTTTGATACTAATGTCAAAGGGAGAGATTGATCACATTAATTTTCCATTAGTATGCAAAAAATACTTTTGGTAAGCATACACTAAAAGACAGGGCAAAGAGAAAACCAAAAATGAAGATACAAGAGATCATCGAAAATGGCTAAGTAAAAAGAAAACCAATGACACAATTTTGTGTGTACACCAAAAATGCAAAGTGGAAAGGATAAAGAGGAACCCAACGTACAAGATATAGTGCAACCTGAGAGACAGTTAAAGAGAAAATTGAGAGAATAGTTCAAGCAAGGAACCCGAAAGACAGTCAACTGATTTCAGAGCATAACCAACCATCAAAAACCGAAAGTCAGTTGCAGCCCGCAAAAAGTGGATATGACTTCCACGTCAGATAAAACAGTCTTATTCTATTTATAGAATCTTGATTTTTTTTTGAAACCATTTCTTTAGGGACAAGGAACATGAATGTAAGTGCTTTAATCAGTCTAACTGATTTAAAACACATAGACTAGGATCAAGGTAAAGTTGTAAACCTAATAGTTAACATTAAAGTTGTAAACCTAATCTTAGAGTTAACATTATTTTTTGTGAAACTTGATGATGTCAATCCATCTTATAAATAGATGATGCAATCATTCATTATACATGTGTGAATATGGATGAGAGGATGAATGAAGCCTACGAGCACATCTACGGATCAAATTGAAAGTTTCAAAAACCATAACAACAAAAGGTGAATTTGGTTAGCAAGAACCAAGAACAGAGGCTACCGAGAATCAGAGGTATTATTCAATCACATTAGGTGATAATCTTATTCATGTAATCTTAAATGGATCTTTATCAGCAATAGGATATTACATATACCAGGTCAAATTGTAATTTTCTATCATTCTAACAAGTGAAGCAAAGTGTAAAAATCTTTTCAAGGAAGGTGGATTTAACAATCCAACTATTAATCTCTTAACCGAGTGCACAATCAATAGTGTTGCTAAAGATCTTAACCGAGTAGACTTTAATAGGTCTCCATGGATACTCTTAACTAGGTAGATCATCAAAAGTGATCAAATTGTAATCCTTAACCGGCCCCTTCCAATCTGCAGATAGTGAAGATTTTGTGGGTGCCATCCCCACCGCAGTTTTTACTTCCTAAAAGGAGTTTTTTGCGATATCATATCTTGTGTTATGTGTCAATTACTGTCATGAATGTTTATATGAATGTTCACATGTATGTTAAGTTTATGAATTGATATATCTTGCATCAAGATAGTATAGATCATATGGTTGGATAAATAATTGATTACACAAAGGTTAATTGATTAAAGGATACAAAAAATTTAGAGGTACTAATTCACCCCTCCCCTCTCAGTACACACTTGCCATTAATTCCAATACTATAAATAGAGATTCCATATCTATCATTAACTTAGTTCCTAATTCACATGGAATTAAAACATGATTAGCATTATTCATATTAAATCTATCCAGAAGATATTTAGCATATTTAATTTGTGAAATAAAAATACCCTTAGGGGTTTGCCAAATTTGCATTCCTAAGAAATAATGTAGAAGCCCTAAATCAGTCATTTGAAATTTTTGGTTAAGTTGAAATTTAATATCATAAGTTAAATAATTAGAATTGGAAGTAAAAATCAAATCATCAACATGTAGAATGATAATAACAATGTTATCTTCACTATGCTTGATATACAAGTTAGGATCATTTTTACTTCTATCAAAACCTTGAGAAATAAAGAAAGCATTAATTTTTGAATACCACTCTCTAGGAGATTGTTTTAAACCATAAATAGATTTCTTTAGTTTAAATACTAGATGTTTATTACCTTCTTTAATAAAATCGAGAGGTTGAGACATATAAATTTATTCATGCAAATCACCATTTAAAAAATCACTTTTAACATCCATTTGGTGAATAGGCCAATTCATTTTAGAAGCTAAAGCAAGAACTACTTTAACGGTATAAATTTTTGCAATAGGAGAAAAGGTCTCATTATAGTCTAATCCTTCAATTTGATAGAAACCACTTGCTACTAGCCTAGATTTAAACTTAGTAATTTCACTATTTGCATTCAACTTAGTTTTATATAACCATTTACATGAAATCATATTTTTACCATGAGATAAAGTACCTAAAACCCAAGTATTATTAGAAATTAAAGTGTCATATTCCTCTTGCATATAAGTTTGCCAATGGGGTTGATTTTTATCTTGAGAAAAAGTTTGAGGATCTTTAGAATTCATAAGAGAAGACATCAAAGAATAATTCCAATAATTAATTCTCCTAGATCTAAATCCACTCATTCTAGTAATATAATCATCACCTTCATTAAGTAAATATTTAAACCAGTTAGGATTTCTCTTAGAAGTAACAGAAATATCACTATGAGGGGTATATATATCATTATCATCATGAATAAAATTATCACCATCATGAGCAAAATTATCACTAGGAGGAGTAGATATATTATTACCATCATCATCATCATTCTTAACATGAGTAGGAATAGAAATATATGCATTAGGAGTAGGGTTTAGGATAGGAGGTTGGTCCTCCATGAGTTTAATAGTGCCTCCTTTAAATTCATCATCTTTGACCTTGGAACAATCATGTACTTCATTTTCTACTATACAAACATCTCTTGCAATATGCACCTTGTTAGTAATAGGATCATAAACTCTATAACCTTTAGTAGATTCATCATACCCAACAAAAGTAAATGGAGAAGATTTAGAATCCAGTTTTTTCCTTTTTTTGTTTGGGTGTGTGAACATAAGCAATAGATCCAAAAAAATTCAAATATTGTAAATTGAGTTTCCTACCGGACCACGCTTCCTTAGGAATTGTATCTTGCAAAGCTATAGTAGGAGTTCTATTAAGAATATAAGTGGCACAAGCAATTGCTTCATCCCAAAACTTTTAATGCATATTTTTTTCATGTAACATACATCTAGCCATTTCCACAATAGTTCTATGCTTCCTTTCTGCCACACCATTTTGTTGTGGTGTATAAGGAACAGTAAGCTAATGTTTTATACAAAAAGATCTCAAGTAAGAATGAAAATCATTATTAACATATTCAATACCATTATGTGTTCTAAGAATTTTAAGCGTAGAACCAGATTATCTTTCCACAAACATATGAACTTCAGAAAATGTGTCAAGAACTTGATCTTTAGTATGCAAGAAATAGATCAAAATTATTCTAGTAAAGTCATCAACAAAGGTAAGAGCATACTTTGAACCTTGTATGGAGGTGTTCTACATTGGTCCCAAAAGGTCACTGTGAATGAGATGTAACTTATGAGACACCCTCCATGAAGTACCATGAGAAACAGACTCCCTTTGCATTTTTCCACTCATGCACCTTGTGCATGTAATTTTAGATGGAACAATATGGGGTAATCCTTCAACCATGTTAGATTTTTACATGAAAGAAATATAATCAAAATTCAAATGGTCGAACATTGCGTGTTATACATTAAAATCAATATTAACTTTCAAAGAGTACCTTGAAGAGGCAAACTCATAAAATTTAAACAAGTTATCATGATCCATCTTAGCATTAGCAACAACGTGATCAATGTTAGGATCAATAATATAGCACATGTCCTTATGAAATTCAACTTTGTAATCTTGACATAACTGAGAAACTGAAAGAAGAGTGTATTTCAATCAAGGAACATAAAGAACATTGTGTAATTTTCCATTTGGAACATTAACATCACCAAATCTGTCAACTTTGCAACTATGATCAGTAGCTAATTGAATAGGAAAAGGTGTAGTATTAGGTTGCAAAGAATCAAATACTTATCTATGAGATGTAACATGGTGAGAAGCCCCACTATCAATAATCAATTCTAATGCATTAGAAGCTTTGTAACAAGCAATAAAAGCGCGGCGAGATTGATTACTTGAGATTTGTTATTGTTTTGATTATTGTTATTCATAGGCTTCTTACCATCTTTATTTTTAAAACATACAGTAGTTAGGTGACCATCTTTTCCACAATAAATATAGTGTGGTTTCTTATTTTGTTGATTATTATAAGTATTATTATGATTAGTATTATTATTTTTTATTAGGGTAAACTTAGGTTTTGAAGGGGCCCTGAAACCATTTACAAATAGATGTTGAGGGGAATCTGGAACCCAACTAAAATGGAACACTGCAAGGGATTATACATTTTAAACTAGCAGCCCAAAATTAACAAACAAACAACAGCTAGCAAAGATGAAACACTAATGCCTCAGCTACCCAGAAAAAAGGTCGAAGCCTCACAACATTATGATTAGTATTATTGTTATATGAGGGCCTAGAATTAAATATGTAATTTGAATAACTATTATTATGATGAGTATTATTGTTGTGATGATTATTATTGTTATTATGATAACTATTAATATGATGATCATTATTATTATTATTATTAGAAGTATTATGATTATATGATTTATTATTTTGATTTTGATGCTTAGATACAAAAGCATGTTCATAAGATTTAAGAATACCAAATCGCAATAACTTAGCTTCCTCTTGACGTAAGAAATTTTGAAAAATAGCATAACTTAAGTGAGAAGCTAAACTAGAAATAGCAAGTTGAGAATTAATGTTAGTAATAAACTGTCGAAATTCTTTAGGAAGACTTTTTTTTAGAATCATAATAATTAATCTAAGATCAGTTAAAGTAACGCTTAAACTACTTAATTGAGTTTTATTAGCATCAAATTTAAGTAAGAAATCATTCGTGTCCATTTGAAATATGTATACCTCAAGTCTTCCAAGTTGTCTTGGATTTGAATCTTTCGTGATTCGATGGAGCTGTCATAAGTTTGTTTAAAAATGTTCCATGCTTGATGGGATTTGGTGCAATGTCCAATCAAAACGTATAGATCAGGAACAATAGAAAGGTCAATTAATCCAAAAGCTTCTTCGTTTTTAGTTTTGCATGCATCTTTGTCAGCTTAAGAAGCATTGGCAGTCGGTTCAACAGAGGCATCTGTAGCAACTTCTAGCAAATACTTAAAACGAAATAGAAATGAAACATGTGTCTTCAATTGATGATAGTTAGAATTTTTTAATTTGATTTAAGGAATGAGGGTAGACATGATTAATTAAGTAAAATGGTAATATTAACTAAAACGGAGTGAAATACAATGAATATATAATGCTAAAGAGTAAGAAAAAATAAATTTAACTTAATGTTAATCACAATTTGAATGGTTAAAATTTTATTTGAAAAGAAAAATTAATTTTTTTTTAAATGTTGAAAATAATAAAAGAGAATTGATTAACATTAAAATAAATTGAGGATTAGAGTATAAAAATGTATTACAAATAATGTATTAAAGTTAACAAGGGTTCGTTGAAACAAATTGATATAAACAAAAAAAATTAATCAAAAAATGCTTTTAAAATTTATTGGAGCAATTGACAATGATTTTGATAAAAAAAAATTAAACTAGAAAAAGATTTAATTAAACTTATTGAAAAAAAGTAATGAAACTAGAAATAAACTATGAAAATGAATTATTTAAGAAAATACAAATGAGTTTAAACAACTGGTCAAACTGAGTAGAAACAGAGATTCACGGGAACAATATATAGAAAATGATATAAATGAAGTGATAAACTTAGATAAAATATTGCAAATGCGGCAGAGCTAGAGACAGAATGAAAACGGTTGGTGTTTGACAGAAGTTGCTTTTCTGCAGTTATGCACAGTAATGTTGAACAAGGAAAGAGTTAGGCAGGCGCCAAAGATAGCAGTGAAGGAAGAGGAGCAATGGGTTGAAGAGATGAACGCAGGCTGCGAGGGGAAGAAAATGTTGGAGAAACAGCAAAAAGAAAACATTAAGAACTAAATCTGTGTTTGGAGAGGAGCTAGTTGCGTACACTCTTCTTTAATAATTTAGAGTTAGAAAACTAATGAAAAGTAATGCTACTAACGCGTGAAGAAGATGGCGAGAGATTACAGCAAGGAAGAGTTGACAGGAGATGAAGCGTGAGAAGGAGTGAGCATTTTGAATACTCTGGTAGAGCGATGGGGAGGAGTGGGCATTGAAGAGCTTGGGAGTGCAGGAAAAAGATGTAAACAATAACGTGGGAAAAAAGAATGGGAGAGAACCTACAGCGTTATAAACAGCAGCGTTATAAGTAGAAGTATATGGATGATATAACCTGAATAAAACATTGTTTATATATATGTTTTTTAAATGGAATTATTATTATATTCTTTAAAGAAGATATTATAATATTAGAATTATATTGTATTACGGTTAAATCTTTGCTACAACACTTTAATTGTTGTTTATGTGAACAGATAAAGTTGAAGACCAAAAAAAATGTTAGGAATGGAAGAGATATATATCAAAAAGACAAAGATAAAGTAAAAAAAATGTTCTCCAGAGAAACGTAATCAGAGGTAATGAAATAAAAAGAAGATAAATGAGTTACTCGATAACTATTTCTATGTGAACAGAGATAGAGATTAAATGTATTTTAAAGAAAAAAAATGCTTATAGTTTAAACAAAATATTTTAAATATGCAAATGAAAATACATCAAAGAGAAACAAGATTAGATAAATGAAATAAGCACACAGATTATGAATGAAAACTTTCAGAAAACTTGTTGATTGTTAGAAAAATGAATCTTGCAAGAAGATGAAGATAAAATTGATCAATTTAATTTAACAGAAATAGATTTAAAAACCTGCAAATAAGATAGTTAGATAAATGAAATAAAATGAATGAAATAGAGAACCCTTGTGGTTTCCTGATAGAGGGAGAAGTTAGATCTTAAAAAAAATTGAAATGAAGATTAATAAACTTAGATCTAGTGGCAAGCCATCCAGAACTAGTTAAACAAAAAGTTAGATTTAAAAAATAACAAAAAAAACTTGCAACAAAAAGTTAATCAATCAACGAAAAAGAAATTTCTTCTTCTCAACCAAGATATCCTTTAAACGACACCTTCATGCAACACTCAAAATAAGGATTTAGCTAGCTCTGATACCATGTAAGAAATATTCAAAAATGAAAAAGAGCTAAAGGAAAGAATCCAAGTGAGTGAGAAAAATGAAGATTTTTACCATAACACAATGAAAGAGAGATTGCTTCAAGAACTATCACCACAACCATCAAGATGCTCCAAGATCAACACAGTGAGAAAATTAGTCTGAAAGGGGAAAAAACAAGAAAAAAAACCCTTGTGTATATAATATGAATGACGCAAAAATCCTAGAGAAAGAGAGAAACTATGAGAAAGAAGCTCAATACAACAATGAGAGAGCAAAAGTTGAGAATGTGAGTAGAAGTGAGAGAATTGAGAGAAGATTATTCAAAGTGTGTGGAGAAGCATATCTTAAATAGAGATGAGTGATAGAGTTGGCATGTAACTCCCATATTCTATGATTGTCACATTCACATTAAGTGTGTGCCAAGTGTAACAATCATGTTGGAATAACTAAGGGCCCGTTTGGCAGCAGGAATACCATATCCTAGATATGGTCAATGCAGGAAGATGCTGGCAATTCAGGGAGATGCTTATCCTCAAAATGAAATCTGGAATATGGATTGACCCGTTTGGTTCACCCGGAAGATAAAGGAGAAGATGCATAAGGAATTTTAATTCTTTATTTTTTAATTTCTTTGAATATGGGGTGTATATGTGTATATATATACACACATGCACACATGTGTATATACATAGATACATGTATGTATATATACATGTGTGTGTATATAGACACATGTGTATATGTGTATATATGTGTGTACATACACATGTATACACATATACACACATACATGTGTGTGTATACACACATACACATGTGTTATATACACACATGTGTGTATATATACACACATATGTGTATATACATATACAAGTGTGTATCCATATATACACATGTGTGTATATACATGTGTCTATATACACACATGTGTATATATATACATTTGTGTATATATACACATGTGCATATATATACACACATGTGTATATATATACATCTTTATAGCAATATAATATACATCTTTATAGTCATAGATTCTACAAAATATTAAATTTGGTTTGTATATACATGCACATGTGTATATATACACACATGCATATATACACACATGCATATATACATCCTTATAGCAATATAATATACATCTTTATAGTCACGGATCCCACAAAATATTAAATTTGGTTTTCTAAAAATTGGAATTCCCATTCCACTTATTTTGATATTCCAATTCCACCTATTTAGGTGGAAGATGATATTCCCATTTTTTGGACAAAATGAGAATTTCGGAATTCCAATTCCATTTTTTTCCATGGACCCAAACATGGAATTTGGCATTATCTAGAATTAGATAATGCCAATTCCAGTCCAATTCCTGCTGCCAAACGGGCCCTAAGGAAAGTTGGGACAGAGAGGGGAGGGGTGAATCGGTACCACTAAAAATTTTAACCACAATCATTGTTTAAGCCATATAGTGTTGCTTGATAATTATTACCAAGTTCATAACTTTGAAATAAAATTAATATAATTCTTATAAAACCATAACATCAAAATATTAAATAATTTAACTCATAACACCATGATTTTGGTAATGCAGAAATCATTGGTTAGAGGATAAAAATTATGGTGGGGATGACACCCACAACCTTCACTAACTACAGTACAAAGGGTGCTCGGTTAGAGCTACAAATTTTAGCTATTTCTATTAGCTTACCCGGTTAAGAATATATATAAGACTTGTTAGGTTTACCTGGTTAAAGGATTTTTATAAATTCTACACTTAGAGATGTACCCTGTTAAAGGATTTAGAAATATAAGATCGGTTAAGATCTACCCAGTATTGGGATTTAAATCTCTTAATACAATAGTATCAATAACTTAACAATGTCTGTAAAAATGCATCAAATATAAATGTTGTTCAAACTATATATGCTCTGATATGTGTTACCTCAATTCCCAAATTGTAATATTGTTATGTTATGCTCTTTTGTAGCTGAATTTCCACTCGATGCTCTATGCTCTTCTCTTTGTTCTTTAATAACTCCTTTAACAACAATAACAATAATAGCTCTTTATCCTTCTTCTTTGTATGTTCTCTTGTGTCTCTTACAAATACAAAATTCATCCAAGATATAGATGAGTTTTGCCTCTTAATCTTATGAGTTAGGTAGGTTGTAAATTTCTCTTGACCGTTAGATCTTCTTTCCAGCTCGGTGACCATGTCACTTTTACCTAGGTACTTGTTATTTTTCTTGGAAATGATAAAATTTCATTTTTCCGTTTGATCTCTACCTTAGATCTTCACTTTGATTTATTTGAATCGTTGATCATGTAACAAAATGTTATAAATACTTGTATATGCGTAATTAATGCTCTAACAATCATTAAATATGATCTGATCACCTTTTTTTATTAACTTTCTAACTCGGTTGAGTAACTCCACAATACTCGGTTAAGTGATCTTCATCACTCAGTGTAATATCAACTCGGTGTACTACATGCACTCGGTGTAGTGTGACACTCGGTAACTGTAAGTGTTTGGTACTCTATCAACTTTGTTACTTTACCAACTAGCTCGGTGTGCATTACCAACTTGTCTTATCCTTAACTATCTCCTTTTATGGGTTGATTCTTCTTGACTGTGTGACTTTGAATAAACTAATGACAAAAAAATATCTTGTAGAGATAGTAAATCCTCTTAAGGAGGAATATCAAACTTCCTTATTAAAGGAATTACAAAAAAGTGACATGTCCTCCCACTTGGACTAGAGGACAAAATACAATTTAGGATACCTTGGTTTATCCTAATTTAAATAATACACCAAGGAAAGATTATTAATTCTAACAAAGATCAACTATGTATGTTAACTGGTGCTCAGGAAGAATAATATCCGACACAGATTGTGGTAGTGGTCGAGTTGAGGAAAGACTCAGATGTTGCAATCTAAGATATAGTATGTATATGGGATGTGGAATCCATGATTCCAACCACAATAGTTTATCTCAAGTTTTGATTGAATTATGTTTTGAGTAAGAAGGCAGTTTACCTATCTGATCATCAATCAGAGTTTCATATTAATTTGATTAATGTGGTGGATCTGAGGCCAACATATTAATTTTAATATTGGTAATACATTTTGAGGATGATATATTGGATGTTGTTGATGCTAATTTTGAGGAGGTTAGCTAATATTTTGAGCCGACTGTGGTGGAAATTTCTAGTTCTTAGGTGACCTAAAGACAATCTATATAAGGAGCGCTAAATCGTTTGATTTAGGGTTGCGATCATATTTTCAAATTGGGTGGTCACAAATTTAAGGAGAAGAGATCAATATAGATTCAAGAAGGAAAGGATCAAAAAGGATCTGATAGGAAATTAGTGTCATTCTACATATCAACAATCTTGTTGTTCCCTAACAATTGCAACAGGTCAAATCTCCTAACAGGGTGAACTCTAACATGTTCTTATTTGTAAATCCTTTAACATGGTAGCTTCTTTATTGAAGTTTGAATTCCTCTAGCGAGGTAGATCATATTTGATCTATTTGTACTCCTAATAGTGTACTAATCTCTCTCAACATAGTGAACCCTCAGAAAGGGTATTTGTAGATCCTAACATGGCAAACTCATTTACTGTAGTATTGGGCTTGTGGGTTTCATCCCCACCATGGTTTGTTCACTCTAAAAAGGATTTCCACGATAAAATACTTGTGTTATGTGTGTTAAGGTTGTGGATGCTTGATATTTTTAACTGTTATTTGTTTACTTTAGTTATACGCTTTGTGGTTTGGAAGTTGCTAGTGCAGATAATCATATCAATGGTTGAATTTGTTAATTACCTATTTGTATTGATTCACCCCCCCCCCCCCCCCCCCCCCCCTCTCAGTCATAAGATTTCTGACAAACTGATAGATCATAAGTTGATATTATTGTTGTTTATGAGTTTACCAACAAAGTAAAAGTTTTATAAAGTGTGTGGGAATAATTGACTCACCCCCTCTCATTTATTCGGTCTATTCAACAATTTCAACTCATTAAAAATTCTCATATTTTGAGAGATGGATGAAAACATGAAAGCAAACCAAAACACACACCAAAATTGAGATAACAAACTTAATTTTTTAGCTTAATGAGGATGGCACATGAACTTGATTACTGCTACATAAAACACATTGGGTAAGAAAGAATTTGTGAGCTCGGGCTCAAAAAATGGAGTTGAATGGTAAACTATTCTTGTAGATTGTGAACAATATAAAATGAAATCCATCTCTAATACATGCACATTGAAACACTTATTCCTTCTCTTACAACATTTGGCTGGAAAAAATCTACTTTTCTTCTACCAAATCTTCTTCCTCTTGTAAACCTATGTCCACCATTAACCAACCTCATCCACCAAAATATTTCATTCGATATCTATACAAAACTTTAGACAATTGATTCCATTGAAATATAAAAAAAAATTATTCTCGTCAACTATATTCACCACTTCACAATTTTCAACTTTACAATTTCTTTTATTCTCACCATTTCAATGAAATAACAATAATCAACTTCATTAAAAATGTCAAGAAAATAAAAAATTCACCCTTTCCTCGTCAAATTCACTTATTTCTCTACTTCACACTTTTTAAATCCCTTATCTTCTTCCACTTTCACCACCTCATCTTTATGCAAATTAACATCAACCTTATTATTAATTTTTTTAAACTATTAAACATTACCTCTTTTTCCTCTATTGATACAACACCACCAATAGCTACAACATCTTTATTTTCTTCTTACATGCATTCCTAAATACATATTTTCCCTCTATTAATGCAACACAACTCATAGCTATAACATATTTATTCTCTTCTTCCATTCAATATTCAAAAATACATGTATCTATTAAGACCTCTCTCTCCACACTCTTTATGCCTTCATATAGATCTGCTGCTATAATATCATGGTTTCCAAAACGAAATCTCATGCTTCTCTTATTTGACATTTCATCAAACTTTTTCACACACTCTCAATATAAGACCTCTTCAAACTTACTTCTGCAATTTAGACATTTACGTGCAAAAATAATCACATACACATATGTCCTCTACCCAAGAAAGAACTCTGGAAGACATACCTCTTTCTATGGGCACCTCAACCTTTATTGGAGGACAAAAACAAACTCATGCACTCCACCCACAGATCTTAGTGTCAGTCTGCCTCACGTTCGATGCTTTGTCTACATGCTCAAGAACACTTTCTTTGGTACCATTTAATGCAAGGGATCTCTGTTGCTAAAAACACATATCTCACATTAAAAAATATTACACAAATTACATAAATATACAATAATTTACATAAATAGCCTTTCATGACCTCTCACTATTCATCTTTATATCCATTTTATTCCCAAATTCATGTAGCTTCCTCTTTGCCTTCAAATTTGTGTCTTCTCCTCCATTTTTCTTATTTTATTTTGCATGTTGTATATTTTAATTGTAGCCCCAATTATCTTTGGATTCCTGTACTTTTTTAAAGCTCAAAATAAGTGCTTTTTTATCTTCACCTCTCACTCCCTAACCTTCCATTCCTTTTTTTTAAAATTTCACACTGTGTTTCTCATTTAAATTCAATTATATGTTCCAAAATAACTAGAGGAGAAAATTCTAAATTGATTTGTTTTTAAAAAAGGTGATTAAATACTTTTGGGCTCTCAAATTAACATTTTTGTCTAATTTCAAATTCAAGTGCGATTAAATTATTTATGTGAAGTATAGATCAAGCATAAAAGAGTAAAAACTACTAATTTAATTTCCATTATTTCATAATATCTCAAGCACAAATGATTTGATCAAATTGGTGCTCTACACGAATAACAAAAAGTGGCTTTTGATGTAACTTTTACTCAAAAGATCTATATTGCTTACAAATTGACTAAGATAAGTTCCTTTGAAGGAGTTTTCTCTAGCCTATATAAATTTTAAAATTCTCATAAAATTGCTTGTAGCATATTAAAATTGTGATACAATGAAAATTTGAAATTATCACATTTGAACACGAAGGGGGAGATTGTGGGCAGGTGGTGATGTGTTGTCATTGATGTCAAACTTGTTGATGTTGATCACTAAGAGAAAGAGATCAATTAATGGTTATCAGTGGTTTTTACATGAATGACAAAGGGGGGTATTTTTAGGAATTTGTCTTAGTGTTCTGATTGATGTCAACTAGCTATTTGCATTAATGTCAACCTAATGATGTGATGTGCTACCTAATGTGTTGAAGTTGATAAAGGCTTGATATTGAGCGTTCAATTATTG
The DNA here is from genome assembly GCA_018584345.1 of Thuja plicata. NCBI lineage: Eukaryota > Viridiplantae > Streptophyta > Pinopsida > Cupressales > Cupressaceae > Thuja > Thuja plicata. The sequence goes on along the minus strand of MU227192.1, from coordinate 496,794 downwards.
TTTTGATGTCTGGTGGTGATATCTAGTTAATATGTAGTGTATCCAAAAGGTGACAGTATGGAAGGCTGAAATATGCAAGAAAGAGTATTATGAACTTCTTATGGGAAAATGCTTTGCATTTCTATGCATAAGAGCTTGGAGGCTTGTGGTTCTAGATTTAATGATTATGGTCTATGAATGTTGCATTATCATGTTTTTAGGTCCATAGAAGTTCAAATGTTGAAGTTGTGTTTGGCGGTTCACTAATAGTGAGGATGACTATCAGTACTAGTCAGGTTTAGCTTAGAGAATGCTCCACATTTCTCCATATTGATGTTTCTAGATGTGTAGTTTGGTGGACATGTTCCAAAAATTTGTGCAGTATTCCAGTTCAGATATCTTATGTTCATTTTCTCTACAAGTGAAGATATGTTGTTTTGTTTCAACATCATTGTCTATGTTGGTCTTTGGTCAACTTAGTGGATTATGTTGATTGAATTATTTTAGTCTGGATACACTTTGGAGGAAGTGTTAAGAGGTTGATATAGATCCTACCATGTCGTGTTAGATACACATTATGTTATTTCCATTAGAGAATATTTTTTGATTGACTAGTTAATGTGTTTTAATGTTCCATTGCATGTTGTGTTTGATGTTGTTAATGGAGGATTTTGTATTGCATACACTTTGGTTAATTCAATTCACGGAGACATTGTTATGATGTATTTACATCCCCTTTATCTCTTGGGGTGGGTGACATTGGATGAAAGAATTCATAGTGAGCCTAGTTGAGGTTTTCGATGATCAAGTTGATATATATAGGCAAGTACACTAAATCATTTGATTGCAAAATATGATGAAACTTTCTGACAGAAGTCCAAAAATTAATTATATCATCGGGTACATGTGAAATTTTCAAAACAAAATAAAATTTATGCCCGACATTCGTCGAAATTGCAATTCTCCTCAATTTTTATCGCTATTTTGACATACACTTAAAGTCAACCACCCCTTCCATCAACGGGTTTATGGTTAGTGCCAACTTAATTTTTGGGTTGAAAGGTATATGGTAATTGTGAATGAGATCTTTCAAAATTGTTATAAAACCCTCAAATCCAAGGGTTTGGAGATAAATGTATTGATTTCTCACAATTGCACCGTTGAAAAATTATTAAAATATGATTGTTTTAATGTCAAAGTTCAAACAAGTCATGTTAAGGTACATTGGTAAGCCTTTGGGTCAAGTGGATTTATCATCATCATTGATAGTTATTGTTAAGTTGAAGACAGTAAATAATCTTGTTATATGCCTCACCTATCTATTTAAAGGTCTCAATTCAAGGTTGGGTCAATAGTGCCCTTGGATTTTTTATGTTAGTGTTGGATGGTTTTATAATAGTATATGGTCAACAATTTATCTATAATTGTGACACTGTTTTTCTATACTTAAGAATTTGCTATACTTAAGAATTCGCTATACTTACAATAGTTTGTTATAGGTTGAATTTGTTTGGTGCAAAATATCAGAATTTTTATATTTTTTTACATGTATATGATTAAAAATTATTAGAGTGTGAGTTTGATATTTTTTGAAGATATAAATATTCAAGTTGTTGGAAATCTTATGACTGAGAGGGGGTGAATCAGTACAAATAGGTAATGAACAAATTCAACCACCGATACGATTATCTGCACGAGCAACTTCTAAACCACAAAGCATATAACGAAAGTAAACAAATAATAGTAAACAATATCAAGCATCCACAACCTTAACACACATAACGCAAGTATTTTATCGTGGAAAGCTTTTTCAGAGGGAAAAACCATGGTGGGGATGACACCCACAAGCCCAATACTACAGTAAATGAGTTTTGCCTGTTAGGAGCTACAAATACCCTTTCTGAGGGTTCACCCTGTTAGGATTGATTAGTACACTATTAGGAGTACAACCAGATCAATTATGATCTACCTCGCTAGAGGATTTCAAACCTCAATAAAGAAGCTACCCTGTTAAAGGACTTATAATAAGAACCTGTTAAATTTAACCCTGTTAGGGGATTTGACCTACTGCAACTGTTAGGGAACAACAAGATTGTTGATGTGTAGAATGGAACCGATTGCCTATTAGATCCATTATTATCCTTTCCTTCATGAAGCTATATTGATCTTTTCCCCTTCAATTTGTGACCACCCAATCTGAAAATACGATCGCAACCCTAAATCAAATGATCTAGTGCTCCTTATATAGTTTGTCATTAGGTCAACTAAGGCTCAAAACTTTCCACCACAGTCAGCTCAAAATATTAGCCAACCTTTTCGAAATCAGCATCAACAACATCCAGTATGTCATCCTCAAAATGTATTACCACTATTATAATGAATATATCAACCTCAAATCCACCGCCTTAATCAACTTAATATGAAACTTTGATTGGAAATCAGGTAGGTAAACTGCCTTCTTACTCAAAACATAATTCAATCAAAACTTGAGATAAACTGTTGCAGTTGGAATCATGGATTCCACATACCATTAACATATTGTATCTCAAATCACAATATCTAAATATTTCCTCAACTTGACTGCTACCATAATCTGTGTCTAATATTGTTCTTCCTGAACACCAGTCAGAATACATAGTTGATCTTCCCTTTACCGATCATGTACAGTTCTTACCGGTCACTATAATCATGATTACTGAGTACATTTCCATCAAGGACAACCAATTATGCATCCACTCATGACGGCTCTGCATATCTCCTCCAAAACTATCATAACGCCAACAATCACCCCCTTTGGCATTGATGGAAAAAACTTCTGACAATCATCTCAAAAACATAACATTGCATTCATACTACAATATCATCCTTAAATCATACTCCCCTTGCATTATGAATGCCTCACATCCATCTCCATATATATCTCTCACATCTATCAATTTCCCATACAAATCGTTCTCCCCTTTTTGTCAACAATGAAAAGGGATTATAAGTACTTACCATAATTACATTCTGTCAAAAACATCCTTGAAGTTTAATTTTGCAGACTTCAATGAGTTTTCCCATAGCTCTTGTAAGTGCTCCATAGATATAATTTGTCCATGTATCACCAATGGTGTTCCTTCCATATCTTTCAAAGTGCTCACCTCTTGGAGACTTAGTATTGTTTCTGCATCACTCATATTCTAGTGCATAAGATCTATGGTGGGAGCTAGATAGGTCTGCAACTCCACAAGTGATATTCTTTTATCTTTCTCTGCTTGCAACTTCTTCATGTTGTATGAAAACATTTTCACCTTAGCAATGTATGTTGAAACTGAACTAGTTAGGGGATCAAACTTTGTAATCAAAGCATCAAGCTCCTGTTGAGGTTCCTCTCTCTTCTTCTCCAGACCTTGTGTAAAATATGTAAAATTGGAAACCTTTACAAGTATCTATCCTATTTCCTTTAAAATTTCCTTCACTTTATTCACTAGAATTTCAAGTGACTCTTTTTCTACTTATATGATCTCTTTATACTTTTCAGCTTGTTGCTTCTCATATTTTTTCATTTCTAACTACATAGGTGCATTCTCCAAGTTAGGTACTTGATTATAAACAACCTTGATCAATATACCCAATCAATCAATAAGATTATCTTGGTTTTCATATCCTACATTAGGTACTAATTCCTAATGATGTTTCTAGCTCCTTTAAGTATTTTGACCTTCTTTTTCTTTCCCTTATTCTGCTTTTTCCTTGAGTTTATCAGACATTTTTAATAGCTCTTTAGGGCTCATCTATATAATATCAATAGTTGTTTGTATTTATTCATCTTCATATTCTTCTTTGTCTTCTTCAAAACTGGTTGGATTCTTTGATTTTCCCTTCATCTTCTTCTTTCCTCTTCAACCAATTTGACTTGAGCAGCGGTCTCAGAATTTACAAACTTTATCAATAAATCCACTGTCTCATTTATTACCGATTGTGTTTCTCCAATGATAATTCTTGTAACTCTATTCCTTGTCCTAGATTCTTCTCTTATTGCTTCAACTATCAAATCTATATGTTTGGCAGACATTCAGGTTGTAAAAGTGCAAGTTCTTGTTCCATCATTACTCTATCAATCTTCAAAGATTCGATGCATCTTTTTCCAAATGCATTAAACAGTTCCTTATGTATTGCCTTGTATATTTTACTAGGTGCTTTTCAAAAAGTATGTAGACTTTCTACAACTACATCTTCTATCTTTCTTTTCTCTTCACTCTCAATTTTTTCAAAGTGATTCCACACTTGTTTCATTCTCTCATGTTCCTTAATGTCTTTAACAATGTTCTCATGAATAACAGTATTGTCAATTTTATCAGTTTTAAAAGTAGTAGACTTGTTCTTAGACTTAGTTTCAACCTTTTCTTTACCTCATTTCGTACTCTTTGACTCTTTATAGCTTGATTTCATTGTTTTCTTTATTCTATAAGTTCTCTCAATAGTCTTAGGTGTCTCCCTTTCTATCTTAGTCTTAATAGGAGTAGTAGTAGTAGTAGATGTTATTTTTTTTAGTACTGAACTCCTTATAACTCTTTGGGGTGTAACCTCTTCAACTTCAAATTTAGTATCCTTGACTCCTGCAAAAGATGTGTCTACTTTCTCACTCTGCATTTTCCTTCTAATTTTTATCATCATTTCAAGTGTTATGCCACTCATTCTGGATAGATTGTCAACTTCTTTCCTAATCTTTCTTTGAATTTTAGGTGCTCTCAATTCACTGTGAATTTTCAATGATGACTCTTCATAACTTATAAACCTAGGTGTTGAAGTATCAATTGAATTGACAATAAAACATCAGCATAAATAGTGACTAGATCACCATCAACTTCATTATCCATAGTAGGTATCCAACATGTTCTAGGTTGCACTGCTTGCAACATACATGTATCAATATCTACTAGAAAACATATAGCATCTTTATACTTTTCAACAATACTGATTGGTATTCTTTCTCTTAAGTGTATTTTTCTATGAAAATCTTTAAAATGACCCCATATAATTGAATTAAAATCATTTCCTAAAGTCCTTATGCATTGCTTAATTTGCATTACTGTTAAGGAATTTGGATCTGAAGATGATATGAATACTAAGATGCTGTAAGAAACAATTGCCTTTGTTATTGATTGGTCCTACAACATCTTAGTATCATATATATTAATTTGAACCAATGCAATATCGAATGGTCATGACTTATCGTAATGATAGGTTGTGACTGTTTGTTATGTATCTGTCAACCCGTAACTTATTGTTTACGGTTTAATTTAATCTGTCGATAACATAGTTTAAAAGACAGTCACGATACTATCGTGACTGTCATATATGAACAGTCACGATATTATCGTGACTGCCATATATCACAGTCACGATAAGTTTCGTGACTTTATGTTTCGACTATATGCATTGTCGACTATAACATTCAATTTAATAATTAATTAATCATTACTAAATATATATATATATATATATATATATATTATGATTAATGTAAGATGTTTATTT
>MU227192.1:469529-486492 GCA_018584345.1 Thuja plicata | reverse complement strand
ATATATATATATATATATATATATATAATCTGATATGTTAAATATTAAACACGAACGAACATAATTTAACAATTACTACCGGTCTATTTTTTTTACCATCTAATAGAACCTATTCCAGGATAATGATTTTGTAGGTAAAATAACATACATACCAAGAGTGATCCATATTTGAATGATTGCTTCTTATCTTTCTTGATCTTCTCCATGCTCACAAAGAATTGACTCCTCAACATCTCACAAAGATCATATTTTGCATCTTCCTTGACCATTATGTATGCAACATGAATAGCTCCACCAGGTACACTATTCAACCGACTAGACTGCTATACTCATAGGAATCTCAAAATGCATATGAATCTTACCACCCTTGAATTTAGGGGATCATGAAATGATTTGAATATAAGTGCTCCCACAAAGAAAATAAAGTTCTTAGTTCACCGATGGATTCTCCACATTTCCTGGACTTGTGGATTTCTCAGTTAAGTTTAACGAATTCAATTCTCCTTTTCTCACCCATGTCTTCTTCATATCCCTTCTTTCTTAATTAACATTAACAGTTTCCTTTCCTTTAGTATTTTCATCATTGTTCAGCGGTGACCTCTAGTATACTTTCTTTCTCTACATGAGCTAGGAAGATGACCAACCTTGTTACAGACATAATAGACCATGCATGTTGGATTCTAGGGTCCATCATTGTCTCTGAATGACCTTAATCTACCATTCACAGCCATATGTCCATATTTGTGACAATTAGAATAAATAACATCTGACTAGTTACCTTGATTGATAGGTCTCTGACTGTTGTAATCATATGACCACTGGTTATTGATTCTCGTCCTGCACTCATTAGCTATATGTCCATACTTGTTTCAATAATAACAAAATCAATGAAATTTATTATTTCTAGCATTGTAGTTATCAGTTCTACCATAGCAGTTTTTTGATCTAGCAGTAGAACCTCTAGGTCTAACATTTGGACCAATTGGTTTAAACCAACATACATTAGCAGTATGACCTTCCTTATGACAATTAAAACATATCAATTTATACCTTATATTTCCAGTGTTATTGTTCACCTTGGGTGTTGATTTTATTTATGCATTGATGTCCTTAGTGCCAGAAGATTCACCAGTTTCAAAGTTCCAAAAAACTAAACCTTGTTTCTCACCATTCATCCTTTGCCTTCCAATTTGTTCATCAAGTTTAGCATAACTCTTTTTGAATTTATCTATCAAATTGTTTGCATCTTTCAACTCTTCTTTTAACTTTTCATTCTCTTTCCTTATTCCCTCATTCTCTCTTTCAATATCATCATTTTCTTCATTTGTATCATGTAAATGTTCCTGCAATGTAGCAACCTCTTGCTCCGATCTAAATAATTGCTCCAAATTTTCTGTTAGGGTTTCATCTTTAACCTTTAGGGCATCTTCAACAATTTTCTTGGCATCATCAGCAGCTCTTATTTTTTCAAGTTCTACAACCATTTTGACTGGCTGACTTTTAATCTCTCTTTTCATATTCGTCACTTCTCTTTCAATTCCACTATTTTTATCCATCAGATCTACAAGTGCTTCCTCTGATTTTTTAAACAATTTTTCAGTGTAGTCTTGACTTTCACTGAATTGCTCAGAAAGCTCTCTCCTCTTGGTAAGAGAATGCCTCAACTTTTTATTTTGTTCATTGATAACTTTGCTTGCATACTCAATTTGATTTTCATACATGTATTTATCCATGTTAACTTATAGGGATATTTTCTTCAAGTGGTTAGGCTTAATATCAGGAGTACCTAAAGCTCTGATACCAATTTTTGGAAATCTTGTGACTGATAAGGGGGTGAATTAGTACAAACAAGTAATGAATAAATTCAACCACCGAGATGATTATCTTCACTAGAAACTTCCAAACCACAAAGCATATAACTGAAGTAAACAAATAGTTGTAAAAAATATCAAGCATCCACAACCTTAACACATATAACACAAGTATTTTTTCATGGAAACCCTTGTTAGAGGTAAAAAATCAAGGTGGGGATGACACCCACAAGCCCAATACTACAGTAAACGAGTTTTCCCTATTAGGAGCTACAAATACCCTTTATGAGGGTTCACCCTATTAGGAGTGATTAGTACACTGTTAGGAGTATAACCTGGTCAGCTATGATCTACCTCACTAGAGGATTTCAATCCTAAATAAAGAATCTACCATGTTAAAGGATTTACAAATAAGAACTTGTTAAATTTCTCCATGTTAGGGGATTTGACCTGTTACAATTGTTAGGGAACAACAAGATTATTTGTAGAATGGCACTAATTGCCTATCAGATCCTTTCTGATCCTTTCCTTCCTGAACCTATACTTATCTATGCTCCTTCAATTTGTGACCGCCCATCTGAAAATATGATCGCAACCCTAAATCAAACGATTTACTGCTCCTTATATAGACTATCGTTAGGTCATCGAAGACCTAGAAATTTCCACCACAGTCGGCTCAAAAGATTAGCCAACCTTCTCAAAATCAGCATTAAAAACATCCAATCTATCACCTTCAAAATATATTACCACTATTATAATTAATGTGTCAGTCTCAGATCCACGGCCTTAATCAAATTAATATGAAACTATGATCAGTGATCAGATAGGTAAACTACCTTCTTACTCAAAACATAATTCAATCAAAATTTGAGATAAACTATTGTGGTTGGAATCATGGATTCCACATACCATATACATATTGTATCTTAGATCAATACATCTCAATATTTTCTCAACTCGGCCACTACCAAAATCTATCTTATAATGTTCTTCATGAACACCAGTCAACATACATAGTAGATATTCCCTTTGTCGATCATGTACAGTTCTTACCGATTACTGTAATCATGATAACTAAATACATTTCGATCAAGGACAACCAATTATGCATCCACTCATGACCACTCTGCATATCTCCTCCAAAACTATCATAATGCCAACACGGTTAACCACATAAAGCATTCATAACAGATAGGAATATGAAATAATAGAAACAATGACACAAAGAACACCAGGATTTATGTGGAAACCCAATTTGGGAAAAACCATGATGAAGCTAATTATCATGAAATGAAACACCGGTTAAGGTGATTTTTACAAAGGCTCATTTTCCATTGTGCTTGTTGTGTCAGGGTAACTACCCTTAGATATGAATATGGCTAATTGCCAATACAAATAGGCTCACTGCCAAAATAAATAGGCTCACTGTCAAAATATATGAAAAGATCGAATCCACCATGTAGATTGATGTTATGAACACATTCCAATACAAAAATCATATTTCAGTCTGCTACTGATTGCATCAACACGCAAGATCACCAACACATAGATCTCCTTTAAATAGATTCACAATCACTTCACATACAACCATCACATTCATCTCTCAAACAATTGAAATGATCGCGCTTCTTATACTACTTCATACCATCAACCATGTCATCCAAAACAATTTGAAATAGGTCACACCATGACATTCCTGCAGTGGTGATGAATAAAATATGGACCACCTCAATCAATAGAACACGCCTTGTATATAACAACATGTTACACCATCTCCAAAGCCTTCAGTACCAACATATATGAAAAAAACATTACATAGTAGTTGTTGGGACCGAAACATGAATGAACATGCTCCAAATAAGAATAAACCCAAATAATCAATCCACCATATATTTCACAAGGAATAGAACCACTTCCTTAAAAGATACGGATAAGTATCTATGTCACATCCTTCGGTGAATGCCTCTACCGATACGCCAAAGATATCGCTACACATCAACTGATATAATCAAAACAAGAATATGCATAGGATATGTTAACATCAATGACAACCATTAATGGAAACAACATGAATAGCATCAAATTCATATTCTAACAATCTCATTCTTTATCATTGGTGGCAACATTCATCAATAACAAAGAAAATGGCTTCAAAAGATATCAACATCAAAGTTCTATGTTCTTCTCCAACTTTCTCCCCCTTTGACAACAATGACAAAGGGACAAAACTCCCCCTTACTAACTCACTTTTCTCCCCATGAGAGGAATTTGTAAATTACTGATCCATAAAAGAATAGACATGCAAACCACTAGACCAATGCACACACTGGTGCATTTAGTGAACACTAGGAATGGGCATAACACCCAACTTCTTCCTAAGATACTCAAAAATATCCTTGCACAAAGCTTTTGTAAATATGTCTTCTATATACTAATTTATAGGCACATACTCAAGCTCCACTTCACCTTCTAACACCTCTCTTAAGAAGTGATATCTAATAGATATGTGCTTTATTTTGGAATGTTGTACTGGACTATTTGATATATTTCTAGCACTGGTATTGTCACACATAATCAAAATTGGCTCATCAAAAGTAACACCTATATCCTTCAAAAAAATTCTCAATATAATCCTCAGCCTTTTTTTTATCACAACATGGTTGCAATTGTTCTATATCAGGTTCGTGTGCTAGAAGGATGTCACTAAAACTTGTAAATGAAAGCTCTATAGGTTCTTCATTTGAAGGCTCTTGGAACATGGCAGTACTCCAACTTGGAATTTTAAACTCGTGAGATTTAGGAAACTCACCTTGCCCAAAAATCCTAAAGCTTGGAACCTTACACTCAAGATCCTTTTGTTCAATAATTTGTAATCTTATCTCTGCTTCCTTGATAGCAATTTGGCGATCAAGCTCCTCTTCAAATTGGTTCCTTTACTACTCATCTCCTAGAGTCCCTACCACTTGTTGACTCAAACTTGAAATCGGATCATGAACCTCATTCTCAGTTCCTTAACCTTGAATTGGTTCATGAGGGGGATTCTTGACTAGATCTGGCATGTCATAGCCAGGATGTTGAGTCCATGAAAACTGCCATTGAGGCTTGGCACCTTCTTGAGTTGTAGGCTGATCTGGGGTATGAGAAGTTGCTTGATGTCTTGTAATTGACTGTCTCCTTTGCTCCTCTTTATCTACAACTTGTTTGGAAAATAACCCCTGATTGTACCTTTGAGCTTCCATCCTCTTCTTATGAAGATAATCTCGGTCAGAGCATTCTTCTAACTGTGATTGGATCTCATGCTCTCTTTTTAAATCATAAAACTGCTTGGAGAAATCCCGAAGTAAAATTTACAGATGTTCTTGATCCTTCCTATAGTTTTGAAATTCTTGCTACAGTTGGAGTTTCTCTGATTGATTAGGAAGTTGGTTAGGGGTGGGTGGGTGGTAAGAATGGTGAGCTTGTTTCCCTATATTCTCTTGTTGTTCCTTTCATGCCCATGATGCTTCCCATTGGGTAGCATGCTCATAATCTTGTGCAGGGGAATATTGACTGAGGATTATTGAACATATTGACACCCATTGAGCATTATTTTCATGATATGATGGTGAGTAACCTGGCTGTCCATAATAACTTGACATCTCTACTCATGTATTAAGATGGAAATCTAAATATAAAATATTTGAAACATACTCGCACTTGATTTTTTCAAACCAGTAGACCTTCCCAGAATCACTAGATATACGAGACAATGACCACTTTTAGGTATGTATTATGTCATCAGTGTATCATAGAAAACATAGCTTTAAAAGATGAACCTTTTTTGTAGTCCCACCGGGCGTGCTAGAACTGTTGTACACCAAATTTGCACCCTACTAAACTTGAGAGTCTAGTGATCTAGTATAACAAGGGAATCACTTCCAGGTTGTGGTACCTTTTCTAACTAAAGTGAGACCTCCAGATTCTAGGTCGATTCCTCTTGGATAATCACCTATTTTTCTTTTAAAACTTGAAAGTAAACTTGGGAGGAAAAGGGATAGAAGGAAAATTGAAATACTAAAATCAATAATTTAATCTATAAGGTGATACACCAAAAAATGACATGAATCATAACACAATGGCTAAGAATTAGCATGAAACCCCTGAATTAAAACAAGTAAAACTTTCCAAATAGGCTTGCAAAAGTATTTCATAGAGAGGTCTGAGATGAAAAACTATGTAGGGAAAGGAAAGATCTCACAAAAATAGCTTTCAAGAAGATAGACATGGACTATGACCTACAAGCAAAAATTCACTCTAGAAAATAGGTACAGAAATGAGACAAGATATCAGGGAATGAACAAAATTCACAAGATCATCTATATCAATCATTCACAATAGTACAGAGAGATGTAGAAAAGAAAGAGGACTTAAGATAACCCAAATATTTCTCCAACACTTATAAATTGTATTATGCTTCAGAGAGAAATACAGACATATGAAAAACCTGGGGATAGAGAATATGTTCTAAAAATTATTTGCATAACCTGAACTTGAATGAGAAATTACAAACGTATGAAAACTTGGGGGCAGAAGAAATGCTACAAAAAATCTTACATAAACTTGAAAAAACTCCCTACAAAAGCTTCAAACCCACTTATATACAACCTCCTCAACCTCCATGGATCAGGATTCAATTTACAATCAATGCAGATCAGATTAGGGTTACAAAAGATATCCTTTAGAAAAAATCAAAAACCCTAAAATAGACACCTTTGCACATTAATGCCTTTGAAAATATCTCAGAGGATCAAACATTCCTTGGAGACGTCTCCCAATATCATAAATTTGACCAGACAGATCAGCATGATCCATCTACCTTCTCTGCAACTTGGAACACATAGCCACCACCATGAAAACCTGGAGAATAATTTGAATATTTGAATTTAAATACAAATGGTCATAGGTGGCACCAAAATACCTCATCAATGGCCTAGGTCAAAACCTTTATCAATTTTAAAATAGAGTCATCAATCTCGTTTAAATCACTTGTGAGCTCAGGATCTCATATTGTAATGGGGCATGCAGACACAATGCCTCAAACATTAATCATTGATCATCTTTGCTTAAAGGAAAAATGCAAACCGTTGGATGAAGATCAACTAAAACACAGATTAACCCTCCCTCAGACTTGGTAACTACATGCCCCCAGAAAGGACACATGTCACCGTGTCGCAATGCCTTGGACATTACCTTTCGTGCATCTCTTCTGTAAGGGAAAATATCATCCATTTGATCAAAACAAAATGATCGCAGATTAACTAGCTTTTGATGGGCCCAGGTTCTGACAACCTTCCATGTCTTGACACGGCGTATTGCCTCGAACATTAATTGTCTAGCATCTCCCGCATTAAAGAAATGCGCAGACCGTTGGATTTATTCTTATCAAACCGCCTTTTAACTTCCCAATGACTTCAGCCTGGTCTCGTCATAGACACGTGTCATAATAGTGTAATGCCTTGATCGATAACTTTCCTTCATCTTGGTCATCGACGAAAAGCGTTGACCATACAATGCATTGAAACTTAAGTGCAGTGCAGATTAACCAACTGCATACCTCGAAGAAAGGTGACCCCACTGTCAAGGTGGCACGATGATGTAATCCCTTAAAGAATCCTTCAAGCTCGATCTAGTGACCAAGGCAAAGTGACGACCATCTAATTGATTCATTCTTCCTTAATCAACCTCTAACTTGTCTTTAACCTGGATCACCTTAATTCCTTTGTATCTCTAAGTCTTCGGATCTCAGACTTAACTCTAGTTTGGATACGAGATTCAGATATACAACCTTATCTTTGAATTGCTGAATGAGACTCAACCACACTTGATCTTGATTTGGGCTTATCTGGAGATTACGAGACAAAAGAAAACTTTGAGTCCCTGAAAACATTCGCTAACCCCATTCTGATTTGGAGATCTAGCGACAACCCTTCGATTAAAACTTGATCAACGGCCCTCTCGTGATCTCTGAATAAAAGTCTCGACTCAGGCCCGATTACGAGATTCAGTGACAGCTACAAGATCTGACCTGCATCAATGGCCAGTACTTAATCTCAAGGTCTTTCATGACTTAACCATTTCATCCTGAGATCAGGAGATAAACAAAAAGTGCCAAGACTTAACCTCGTCGCCAGATTGTTGAATGAGAGTGACTAACCGCCAAACATTAAAATATTAGGAGATAAAAGAAAAGACATAAAGGCACATGGAAAATAGAGACTTAAGTGGCACAAAAAAGTAACTCAAAATTATAACAAGCCATAGAAATTTTAGGGTTTAAGGGTCCTTCCTTAGGGTTTTAGACCTTAAAATAGAACAAGGGTTTAACCAGGCCTAGAAACGTGTGGCAAACAAGGGAAAGACCAGAAAACATAGACGAAAACCTTACAAGCTGGGCTCAACCCTTGTGGGAGCCACATTTACTCCACTTGTAGGCCAAAATTGGATAGGATAGGAAATTTTAGGTAACATTTTTGGCGATTTCTGCTTAATAAATGCCTGCTAGACATATATAAAACCAGTGGCCTTCAATTTTCCATTGGGCAAGGAGTTGCATGAACACAAAAATGAGGAACTCTAGAAGCAGGATGGCTGAAAGGAGAGGAAAAAAATAATAGTAAATAGCAAACCAAAGCAAGGAAACCATACCTATATACAACCACAACTGACTGTGCAAAAGCACTTAGGGGAAAACAGGAAAACTAAACCTATTCTAAACTAAACAGTATAGAAACTGGTTAAACAAAATCATTCACTAGATAGTTAAAATAGCTACATTTCCTCCTTAGGATAGCTTGCATTATAAGCATGAGGATAGCTAATGAGACATGAGGCACATAAAAATAGGTCAGAAAAGATAGAACTACCTCCTGAAAAATGTGATCAAACAAAATAACCTCAAATAGATCATATGAGGAAGTTTCATTAGACTCACTCTGTGCTAAATATAAGATGGGGCAGCCTCTTAAAAGTCTAAATTTCAAACTCTCTTTATTGGTTTCCTTCTTACGAAATATCTCTTCAACCTCACTTGGTTGCTTAGAAAGAGTTGCTCCATGTAATTCGATTGGAAATAAGGTAGCCTCCTTCACCTGATTTTGTTGTTCACAACCCTTTGCCTTAGGAAACAATGGTTCCTCACCAATATTTTCACAAAAACCCTCTATGATATTGAAAAAATAAATTTCTTCAAGGTCTTTGTCAACTTCCACATATTGTAAAGTTTCCTCTTTATTTGCAAGTTCATGAACCAGTTCATCATCATAATGATTCACAACTTCCAGTTGTTGTAAAGTTGCAGATGTGGTCATGACCATATCTTCTTCATCTTGCACAACTAAACTAGAAAGATCATCAAACAAAAACATAGCATCTTCCTCTTCATTACTTCCTTGTTGATTGTGACCTTTTTGTTCTAATTGACCTTCAGCCATAGGGAATGGCATGTCTTCCTCACTTTCAACAAAAAAGGGAAGCTCATTGAACAAATCAACCATGAGTTCAGTTGGAGAATCAATCTCCACTTCTTCACCTTCTTGTCCCAACTTGCCACAATCATCACTCAACATTAACACTTCTGATTTTTCCTTTTCTTCATCACATGAAAGCTCATCCACCACAAGTTTTTGCTTTAATGTTTCACTAGTAGCCTTCAAAAGATTTGGCATCTAAAAACTAGAATGTTGAGTCCATGAAGGTTGCCACGACAGCTTGGTATCTTGAGAAACCTGAAGGGTCTCTTGGAATATACAAATTGCAGGCTGATATTGGAGAGTGGTTGGCTAAATTTCCTTAGATATAGTGTTTTGCAAAGGGTGATGATGCTTGAGTGTTCAGAGGTAGTCTTAGGGGGAAGACCCTTTTTAAAGCTTGGAAAATTGAAGACCCTATCATTTGTTTTGCTGCGCACTCGCAACCACCTTTGTCTCAATATAATCCTTAGGTTTTTATTGATCACAACAAGGCTACAATTGTTCTATAATAGGTTCATGTGCTAGAAGGATGTCACTAAAACTTGGAAATGAAAGCTCTATAGGTTCTTCATTTGCAAGCTCTTGGAACATGGGAGTACTCAAACTTGGAATTTTAAACTCATCATATTTTGGAGACTTACCTTGCCCAAAAGTCTTGAAGCTTGGAACCTTACACTCAAGAGCCTTCTGTTCAACAATTTGTAATCTTATCTCTTCTTCCTTGACAAAAATTTGGTCATCAAGCTCCTCTTCAAATTGGTTCCTTTGTTTCTCATCTCCTAGAGTCTCTACCACTTGTTTAATCAAACTTGAAAAAACTTCATGAACCTCATTCTCAGCTCTCTGATCTTGAATTGGTTCACAAGGGGGATTCCTGACTAGATCTGGCATGTGATAGCCAGGATGTTGAGTCCGTGAAAACTTCCATTGAGGCTTGGCACCTTCTTAAGTTGCAGGCTCATTCAAGGTATGAGAAGTTGCTTGATGTCTTCTAATTGATTGTCTCATTTTCTCCTCTTTATCTACAACTTCCTTGGAAAATAACTCCTGCTCATACCTTTGAGCTTCCATCCTCTGCTTATGAAGATAATCTTGGTGAGAGCGTTCTTCTAACTATGATTGGATTTTATGCTCTCTTTTGAAATCATAAAACTAGTTGGAGAAATCCTGAAGTAAAATTTGCAGATCTTCTTGATCCTTCCTATAGTTTTGAGATTCTTTCTATAGTTGAGGTTTCTCAAATTGGTCAGGAATTTGGTTAGAGGTGGGTGGGTGGTAAGCATGATGAGCTTGCTTCCCTAGATTCTCTTGTTGTTCCTTTCATTCCCATGATGCTTCCCATTGGGTAGCATGCTCATAAGCTTGTGCAGGGGCATATTGATTGGGGGAATATTGAACATATTGACATCCTATTATGATATGGTAACTCAGATTAAAAATAGCTTCTGGATGATTTTCATATGGGTGCTTGTTAGCCCATTGAGCATTATTTTCTTGATATGATGGTGAGTAACCTGACTGTCCATAATAACTTGACATCTCTACTCATGTAATAAGATAGAAATCTGAATATAAAAGATTTGAAACATACCAGCACTTGATCTTTTGAAACCAGTAGACCTTTCTAGAATCGCCAGATATGCGAGCCAATGACAACTTTTAGGTCTGTATTATGTTATCATCATATTAGAGACAAAATAGCTTTAAAAGATGAACCTCTTTTGTAGTCCCACTAGGCGTGCTAGAACTGTTATACACCAAATTTGCACCCTACTAAACTCAAGAGTCTAGTGATCTAGTATAACATGGGAATCACTTCTAGGTTGTGGGACATTTGCTAACTGACATGAGACCTTTGGATTCTAGGTTGGTTCCTCTTGGATAATCACCTATTTTGCTTTTAAAACTTGAAAGTAAACTTGGGAGGAAAAGGGATAAAAGAAAAACTGAAAGACTGAAAGCAATAACTTAATCTATAAGGTGATACACCAAAAAATGACATGAATCATAACGCAATAGCTAAGAATTAGCATGAAATCCCTGAATTAGAACAAGTACAACTTTTTGAATAGGCTTGCAAAAATGTTTCATTGAGAGGTCTGAGATGAAAAAATATTTAGGGAAAGGAAAGATCTCACAAAAATAGCTTTCAAGAATATAGACACGGACTATGACCTGCAAGCAAACATTCACTCCACCAATAGGCATAGAAATGAGACAATATATCATGGAATGAACAAAATTCACAAGATCATCTATATCAATCATTCACAATAGTACACAAAGATGCAGAAAAGAAAGAGGACTTAAGATAACCCAAATATTTCTCCAACACTTAGCAACTATATTATGCTTCAGAGAGAAATACAGACATATGAAAAACCTGGGGACAGAGAATATGTCACAAAAATTCTTTGCATAACCTGAACTTGAATGAGAAATTACAAACATATGAAAACTTGGGGGCAGAAGAAATTCCACAGAAAATCTTACATAAGCCTGAAAAAACTCCCTACAAAAGCTTCAAAAACCACTTATATACAAACTCCTCAACCACCACGGTTCAAGAGTCAATTTACAATCAATGCAAATCATATTAGGGTTACAAAAGATATCCTTTATAAAAAAGTTAGAAACCCTAAAACTATCACCTCTGCACATTAATGTCTTTTAAAATATCTCAGATGATCAAATATTCCTTGGAGACATCTCCCAACATCATAAATTTGACCAGACAGATCAGCCTGATCCATCTACCTTCTCTACAACTTGGAGCATGTCACCACTGCCATGAAAACCCTGAGAATGATTTGAATTTAAATACAAACAGTCACAGGTGGTGCCGAAATACCTCATCAACGGCCCAGGTCAAAACCTTTATCAATTTTAAATCAGAGTTTTCGATCTCTTTTAAATCACCCGCGAGCTCAGGATCTCAGATTGCAACGTGGCACGCAGGCACAATGCCTCAAACACTAACCAATGATCATCTTTGCTTAAAGGAAAAGCACAGACCATTGGATGAAGATCAACTAAAATGCAGATTAAACCTCCCTCAAACTCGGTAACCCAAGGCCCCACCTGATCAAAAAAGACACGTGTCATCGTCTTGTAATGCCTTGAATGTTACCATTCGTGCATCTCTTCTTTAAGGGAAAACTTCATCCATCCAATCAAAAGAACATGATCGCATATTATATAGTTGGTGAAAGGACCAGGTTCTAACAACCTCCCACGCGTTGACACGGCACATTGCCTCGAACATTAAATGTTTGGAATCTCCTGCATTAAGGCAATGCACAGACTATTGGATTTATTCAGATCAATCCTCCTTTTAACTTCCCACTGACTTTGGCCTGGCCCCGCCATAGACACGTGTCACAATAGTGTAATGCATTGATCGATAACTTTCCTTCATCTTGGCCATCGAGGGAAAGCGTTGACCACACGATGCATTGAAACTTAACTACAGATTAACTAGCAACAGACCTTGAAGAAAGATGACCCCACTGTCCATGTGGCACGATGTCGTGATGCCTTGAAGAATCTTTCAAGCTCGATCTGGTGACCAAGGCAAAGTGATGACCATTCAATTGAATCCTTCTTCTTGACTCAGCCTCTAACTTGTCTTTAACCTAGATCACCATAATTCCTTTGTATCTCTAAGTCTATGAATCTCAGCCTTAACTATGGTTTGGATACGAGATTCAGAGATACAACCTTTTCTCTGAATCACTGAATGAAACTCAACCAGACTTGATCTTGGCTTGGGCTTGTCTGGATATTACGAGACAAAAGAAAACTCTGAGTCACTGATAACATTCACTAACCCCAATCTGATTTGGAGATCTAGCGACAACCCTGCGATTAAAACTTGATCAACGGCCCTCGCGTGATCTCTGAACAAAAGTCTTGACTCAGGCCCAATTATAAGATTCGGTGATAGCCACAAGATCTAATCTGCATCGACGTCTAGTACTTAATCTCAAGATCTTTTATGACTTAACCATTTCATTACGAGATCAGGAGATAAACAAAAAGTGCCAATACTTAACCTCATCGTTAGATCGCTGAATGAGAGTGACTAACCACCAAGCATTAAGAGATTAGGAGATAAAAGAAAAGACATAAAGGCACATGGAAAATAGAGACTTAAGTGGCATGAAAAAATAACTCAAATTATAACAAGCCACAAAAATTCTAGGGTTTAAGGGTCCTTCCTTAGGGTTTTAGACCTTAAAACAAAACAAGGGTTTAACTAGGCCTAGAAACGTGCAGAAAACAAGGAAAAGACCAGAAAACATAGACAGAAACCTTACAAGTTGGGATCAACCCTTGTGGGAGCCATATTTACTCTTGTAGGCCAAAATTGGATAGGATAGGAAATTTTGGGTAACAGTAACACAGGTACGCCTTTATCTTAGTAGAATATCCCGAGATTATTCCTTCATCAACTCTGCTGTCAAATTTTATGATATTATCTTTATCTTTTTGAATGCAACATTTGCTTCTGAAGATTTTGAAATAATTAACTATACATGTTCTTCCATGTCATAATTCATATGAAGTCTTTCCATATTTCTTCTGATACAGAATTATGTTTAGTGTGTATACAATAGTATGTACTACTCTCTAGTAAATTTCTTATAAACTTGCTTCCTTCAACATAGTCCTTGCTTCTTCCTAAATAGTCTGATTCATCCTCTTCACTGCATGATTTTTTGTGGTGTTCTAGCTGCCTAAAATTGTTTCTTAATACCATGTTTCTCAACAAAACTTTCAAACACATCATAAGTAAATTATCCTCATTTTCCAGATCTCAAAAATTTAATCCTTGTACCCCACTCATTTTCAATTCTAGCCTTGAATATCTTGAACT
The DNA here is from genome assembly GCA_018584345.1 of Thuja plicata. Taxonomy (NCBI): domain Eukaryota; kingdom Viridiplantae; phylum Streptophyta; class Pinopsida; order Cupressales; family Cupressaceae; genus Thuja; species Thuja plicata. The sequence goes on along the minus strand of MU227192.1, from coordinate 472,294 downwards.
TCTGAAATGCCTCAGATTTATCTCTAAGAAATGTAACCCAAGTCAACCTAGAATAGTCATCAATGAATAGTATAAAGTACCTTTCACCTTGAAAACTTCTTATTCTAGTAGGACCACAAAGGTCAGTGTGCACTAAATCCAATAAATCTGTAGATGAATAATCTTTTTCTTTGAATGATTCTCTTCTCTTTTTTCCTTCCTAAAATCCCTTGCAGCCACATTATCTAGTTTTCATAACCTAGGTAAGTCTCTTACTGCACATGATGAACTTATTCTTACAAAATTATCAAATTTGATCTGACAGATCCTTTGATACCAAAGCCAACTGTCATCGGTCTTAGATAGTAAATAACATCCTTCTAAAGCTCCTTCAAGTTGGCATATATTACTTCCTATCCTTTTTCTAACTACCATCACATCTCCAAATATCTTCCAAATTTCACCTCCTTCATTCTTGAAAATAACATCATATACATTCTCACACATTTGTCCAATACTCAAGATATTCTGATATAATAATAAGCCATCTTATTGAAATTTTTAAACTTCTATCTAGGACCATTCTCTGGACATATATTATCCAAATGAACAATCTTACCACATCTAAAACATTTTAGGGGTAACATACCTTTGTACCTTTCTCCAATCTTCTTGAAAAGTTTGCTTCAAACTATTCTTCATCATCACCGTCGGGATATTCTCCCAATTTAGCTATTTTGAATGTCATCTCATATCTGCTCTTCTCTCTTCTGAACTTCCTTAGGTCAAATATGGTCAAAGTGTCAAACAATTTTTCTTTGCCAAAATTCTTCAGATCATACACATCCTCTATAGTAGAGATCTTATGATTGTCATTTTTTGGTAATGTCCTCAATAACTTTTCCATGAAATCTTTATCTGTAATAGTGCCTCCTTGGTTCTTAACTTCATTAATTTCACTCTCCACTCTCTTAAAATAACTTATATATTTGTTAGAGTTTGTTTATAAGTTATTATATTAGTGGTAGGAATGTTTGTCTGTAATTGAGTTGTTGAAACAAATCAATATATTTAACGATGTCATTTATGTTGTTTCCTATTATTTGTTTATTATTCTAGCTTCTTTATACCTCTATCCATATTACTTATAAATGTTTCCCGATATCATCCCCATATACTAATAGTTATAAGAATTCTAAAAATATCCAAGTCTTGGGGTTTTTTTAATAAAATCCTAAGGTTGTGAACGTTATCCAACTTTCTTACTTTTAGAATTGTCCATCTCAATACATGACACTCCACACAGCCTAGTATTTTCCCTATATTCTTATTAACTCATCAAAATTCATCCTCTCATAATACCTTTTCCCCCAACCCCAACTTCTCAATCATTTTCCACTTAAAAATTGTCTACATCTTTTAGACTAGAGTTTTGAATCATCCCTTTTATAGCTACCTCATTTGAGCCTTCCATTATTTGAAAATATTCACTCAATCTTTTCTTCAGTACTCCTAATCCCTTTCCCCCAACAAAAAAAAGTACATTTATTTCACATTCAAATTTTCCCTTCTTGTCAAACCTTCTCTACCAACTGTTATCCCCAAATTTGTGAACTTTTTACTATGTACTCCTCCTTCAAAGTCCAACTTTTGACCTTCCTTCTTTCTAGGTTCCTATCATAAGATATTCCTTAATCCAAATACTTGACAAATTGAAGTATATTACCTTGTTATAAAAAAAAAATTTGAGCTTCCCTCATTACACATACCTTATTGATAGCAAACTCCCCTAATACCTAACACCCCAACCAAAAGAATGAAGACTATGTATCTCAAAACTTCATAGTCCAAAACTCTCACAAATTTTATAGTTCAAACTCACATACACCTTGCATGGATAAAACGATATTTATAACTTCATTTGATGTAACAACCACTAGAAATAGATTTCTCTCACCCAAAAACCATTATTCATCAAAAGGGTGTATATTTACATTCAAATTATAACAAGAAAGATAAAAAGGACCTAGAAATTTCAAATATTCCAAAGAATATTTGTTACCACTAGATTAGATTAGATTACATATGAATATGATTTCTAAATTAATAAAGAGACTAAATTTGAAAAGAATAAAAGATAAATGTGACCTACATTTCATGTAATACACTAAATAGGGTTTGGACCTTATAATGTGCCCACCATCCCTTGACATCATTTATGGAGATTTTCTCCACTCAAACATGCCCTAACATGTTATATCTATTAGCATAGTGAATGAAGATAATATTTTTTGATCTATGGAGTGTTCTTCCATAAATCTAAAACAAAATTTTATTATTTTGTAAGCAGTTTTCACATAATTTGAGATGTGAATCAAAATACATGGTTACGAGTAGGGGATGATGGGTTCTATTCATATCATCGGTATTTTATATCATGATTCTCTCTTTTATAAGTAGGGTACCCAAAAAATGAATCTTCGCAAACCAATTTTCTTTCCATACAAACAATTGATAATTGAACCAATTTTTTGCTTTGATAAAGTTTATAAAGGATTATTGGGTATCTATGAATAAAGTAATGTGTTCTACATAGTGTAGGGGGGTATTTTAATATATATTATTTTTTATTTAGGTCTCCATTGTTTGTGCTGATTTAGGGAAATATATAATCATAGTTTTATACTTTATCTTGCCAAATTTGTTTTCACAATTGTAATAAATGTTTGTGTGTATATGTGACAATACCTGATGTATTTTTTGTAATTATATATATATATATATAT
>MU227192.1:448490-468300 GCA_018584345.1 Thuja plicata | reverse complement strand
ATATATATATATAGAGAGAGAGAGAGATTATATATCTATATATTGGATTAATATGAGAAATTTTGAAAAGACATAAATCTGATCATAAACTTAACAATTACTATCTTTAAGGATTAGAATGAAGTCGATGAGTGTGTGTGCAAGGTGATTATTAGCTATATAGAGGTATATTTTGAGCTATATCTCTAGGAATACTTTCCAAATCTAATTTGAACCCAAAGAGTACAACATGTTACCCAATCTCATTTATATCCTTAACCCTAAAGTAGAGTTTTGGACCCATAATTTTGAGACTTAACAAACTCAACAAAAATAGTACATGAAAATTTGCAACCTAGCTCAACTCTCCTTGCATTGTTATAGATTATCTTTAATTACTTCTTCAAAATATAACTACTCACCATCATGTATATATTCAAACTTAATAATTACCTGTATAATTTGCATATTACTATATTAACTTCATTTAATAATTTATTCATCCTTTAATAATAACATTGATATTTTCTTAATTTAATGTAAGGAATCAACTTCTTTCTTAGAAGTAAAAATTGGGGTACTTACAAAAGTATATTTTTAGTGAGTTATTAAAGTTAACAAATGTTTGATGGAGATCTTCATTTGTTTTAGTTGCTCCTTCAATTGAATCCTTCCATTCTTATTTTTAATGTTTCAAATGTAATGTCCAAGTTATCAACTCCTTCCTCCCTTATGTACTCTCCAAGGTATGAACTCCTTCCTCCCTTGTTAGTTTGTGAAGATTGTCTCTAAAAATTTAATAATGTATAAAAAATAATTTCCTTGACATATTTTTTTACAAAAGGAGAGGGAGTTTTAGTAAAACTTACCTTAGATTCAACCAATATTATTTTAGAAATGGTTTTTGTTCTTTTATTGATCTACTATTTTCTACTTGAACTATTATTGCTACAATGTCTAGCGGTTGTATTATTGTGTTATATCTTTCATCTATATTCGTATTTAACCAAGTAAGAATGGTAGGTTGATCTTGAATAGTCTAACCTACCTCTTTAGAGATCTCTTATTATTATTAATCTTTATCCTCGTGAGTTTCTTCCTTCCTTCTATTTATCCCCTTTCTTCCTTCTTTTTAGTCTCATTTATATCAAATTTTATTGTCTCTAGATCTATATTCTCTTTTATCATTACTTATTCAATCATTCATTACACATGTTTTTTATATTAATCATGAACAAAACAAGGGTGTTGACCCTTATAAAACTACAACCTAAGAGCAAAAAGACACTGAGGGCATCAAAATATATCAACAACACATTTACAATTATATCATCCTAAAAAGTTAGCACCAATAATTGGATGTCCAATCAAGACCTATTAGACCCCATTCTAGTGATTTCAAGGTCAAAATATTTGTTATGCTTGATCTTGGTGACCTGTCATTTTCCTCTCGCATCTTTTCACTCTCCCCAACACCCAGTTCAAATTTGAACTCAATCTCCTAAGAACAGAATGTTTCAAACGTTTTGTTCCTGCAAGATTGGGCCCAAATTTGACCCTGAGCCCTGTGTCAGGGTTCTATCCGGAAATTTGATTTTGTGGTCAGCCAGACTCACTTTTTGAATCATGAAACGTCGGATTGAGTATATAAACCCTATATCTCTCCTCATTTTGCTTGACATTCATGATATGTGATAAAGTGCAAGCATTTTGGCAATCAAGCTATCAATTTTTCAAGTGCAATTGAGTGACTGGATTCAAGATTTGAAGGAAAGCATCCAAGATCAAGTTCTCCAACTCTACAATTCTTCAAGATCATTCAAGTTAAAGGAAATCTTCTCCAATTGAAGCAAGTTTCCCTCCCATGATGGCAAACTAGAGGAACTTTCAATCAAGTAAGAAGATCCTTCTTCCATTCTAATTTATTCTCCTTTTCAAGTGATTACCAAGCATATCTACATTGAAGATCTAGGAATTGCAATCATATATCCATGCAGCTATGAAGGCATCCTTGAGTCCTATTCTACATTTGAAGGCCAACTCCTTGATTTCAAGTACATTCAAGCATCTTCGTGGGTATGAGCAATCCTAACATCCATCCATGAGGGTTTATGCTCGATGAATCTAACATTTACCTTTTTGCATACTTTCCTTATGCATATTCATTTCATTTCTAAGGTTGATTCCTAAATAGGGATTCGACCAAGACAACCCCCTTTAGATAACCTTTTTCCCATTTTCTGTGTGTAGGATCAGGTTACAGAGCTACTGTCAGAGAATTGAAAAGATCAAAACTTGGTGGAACTGCTTGGAAAAGTTTAGGAAAAATCACTTGAAAAAAAAATGCTTCAATCGTTTTGTTCCCAGGAACATAACGTTTTCCACAATCTGTTCCCTGTAACTCGCCCCCAAATTTCAAGTACATCTCATATCCAGACTATAGTTTATGTTTCTCTCAAATTACAATTCTGTCATTTTGTATTATTCTGTTATTTACAATTTTTTGTCTACTTGTCCATTTTGTCACCTACATTGCATCTTTGCTCTCTTTCCAATTTCAAATTTCACTATTCAATGAAGGATCACTATCTCAGTCAACGCTTGAGCCTCATCTTGAGCCTAGTGGTGGCATCTTTCCAAATGTGCATAATTTGAAAATGGAGGAGTAATCACCCTATTAGCCTTATCCTTGTATTAGTGTTCATAGTGGTGAAAAATCCCCCTCCTCCATTCCTTTTTATGTATAACGATAAAGGTGTTGGTAGTTACAAGTATAGACCATGAACCATGCATTAAACAAAAAGTTAGTAGCCACCTCAAGTGTAGGTATACGACTCACCTACACCGTGGGGAGGAGAATGAGAGGAAAAGGAACAATTTTTTCTACGTCATTGGACAACTGTCTAGCCAATATTATCACTAGGATTCCCACCACAAGGGGTAGCAAGTGGTGAAATCTCATTAGAAAGACTGTCAAGATAAAGGGTAGAGTGTTGAGAAGGTTGCACATTGTCAACTAAAGATTGGGACAAAGCAAGAGCAACAAACAGAGAAGGGTCCACGCGGCCAGAGAGGCCTGTACCAATAGCAAGAGGAGGCACAAGGGTTGTAGAGGCCACATTTGCAACATGAACATCACCCAGATCTGCAACAAGAGCATCATGTATTGTACATGTTGATTTAGTTATCATCTCTTATTATTGTTTACAAATCTTCTATCAAGAGATCGTTTTTCCATTTTAGTAGATCCTACTTTATAATCTAGTGGAGGTAGACAAGTGTAAAAAAAATATTGACAAATAAGAGGTTATGTTCTAACCTATTTAGCTATTATATTGACTTCATCTTACGTGTATGTGTTGCCTTCTTTCTCAAGAAGAGGTGACGGTACATTAACAAGAGATGATATGATAGGTGGAGGGCATTTCTTGAAAGAGCTTGATCCATCTTCTCCTTCCTGCACTTCTTGTACTGTTACCTCTTAAAAATAGAAAGTTATAGGTTATCACTGAGAAGAAATTTCTTGAGAATCAATAGGATACACTACCTACAATAGAGTATACTCAAATCTTCCCTATCACTCTTCCTTGGCTACATTATATGTTTCCCTTCCATTTTTGAAGACTCGGGCAATTATTATGTAGTTACATGTTTGCTACTTTCTTATCTTTATCACATTTTGAATTCTTCTTGGATTTATCTTTCCTTTTCATTCTCTTAGTCTTCGTCTCAAATGTCTAACCTTCATCTTTACCTAGGATAAACTAAAGTCCTCAATTACTTTCCTTATTTTAGTTTATGGAAAGATCTGTTATCCCCTAATTCCTAATTGAGATTGTTTTATTATCAATATCCTAAATACCATAAATAAGATTCAAAAGGTTTCATCATTAGATAGATCACTCTAAGAGGGGTGCCAAAAATATGAATAATATTCAAATAGATTTCATCACTTCAAACTTCTTTTGGCACATATTTGCTCCAACTCTTCATATTGTGCTTTTCACATTTAGATTTCCAACATTTGTAATTCCTTATATTGGGTGAAAATATATTATAAAAATAAAAATTAACAAATTTACTGAAGGCGGAACTGACAAGAAGATATTACATAAGTACTCAGTGCAACAATAAAAATATCTAAAATATAGCATAATAATTAACCTAAACTCTTAATTGGTTTCGTATAGAGAGAAATAGATAGTTTTGGAATTTAATTTAAACAATACCTAGAGTGAAACAAAGATAACAATTAAAAATGAAACACAATATGACTAGAGAATATCAATATACATTAAATGATAAAGCATATTAGAAATATGATTCTCATGTCCTATTTTGTAAGGAACTCCATAAACAACTTTCCTAAATATATTGAGTTGTCCCATATTTGAACCACTAATATAATAACGTATATAACAAACTATAACAACTCTACTAAATAATTAGATAGTTTTGGAATTTAATTTAAACAATACCTAGAGTGAAACAAAGATAATAATTAAAAATGAAACACAATATGACTAGAGAATATCAATATACATTAAATGATAAAGCATATTAGAAATATTATTCTCATGTCCTATTTTGTAAGGAACTCCATAAACAACTTTCCTAAATATATTGAGTTGTCCCATATTTGTACCACTAATATAATAACCCATATAACAAACTATAACAACTCTACTAAATAATTATTTTACGCATCCTATAATGCAATATTTCCACCTCAAGTAGGCATTCTTCATGATTATCTATATCCAACACCTTATCTATATTTAGTTTTCATCAAAAAGAGCTTTGGCACACTAAGTGCAATTCATAACAATGTGTCCCTTCTTGCAACAGTAGCACAAAATTTTATCCTTGAAAAAACAACTTCCCTTTGATGTAAAAGAACTAAATTTGGAGGAATGGTTAGGACTATTTTTTTCCATATATTGTAGTTTCCTCTATAGTTAAGTCAATTTTCTTATCTCCATCAATCAAAGTATATATAACTTCTTCTAGGGTAGTATCTACTTTATTTAATGTGAAAACAATGTTTTTTATTAAGGTAACAGCATGTTTTGAAGGGGCCCCGAAACCGTGTACACAAGAGGAACTTAAGATATAGCAATAGAAGTTTCCATAACCCAGCAAAACTGCTTAAACAGAAGGCCTAAGAGAAACACACTCTGAAAAAACACAGAAGAGACAACTCCCAAAACGCAACAAAAGCTAGAGCAGAGGGGTACGATTGAGGAAGAGAGAACTATCCTTTTGTTCCTTTCATATGGGATCGAAGTGTCATATCAAAAGAGGAAGGGGACCTTTTAAGATGTTTGCCTTTAACAGTAACCCAACCATCATCCATTCTAGCAACCTCATCCTAGAACTAGGAGACATGTTATTTTAACAAAATAGTCTTTGAATAATCATCATCTACTTATAGAATTCAACTCATCTAGTTAATTCAATAAAGAGCGAAACTTACTGACAATGTTGTCACTTTCCATCATTTTTAGTCTGAACATTTTCTATCTCAAACTCACCTTTGCACTCGTTGCTTTTGCTCAAAACAAAGTGCTCAAACCATCCAACACTTCCTTTGAGGCCTTTGTTAAGTTGATATGGTGGAGGTATGCATTTGAAAATGCAAGACCAATCAAAGTTATTGCTCTTCAATCTTTTACAATCCATTTTGTGCTTTCATTGACATTAGTTGGCCTTATTGTCACTCCACTTACTATATCCCTTTTCAATAAGGATCAACTTGTAATTTGATTTGTCATGGATGAAATTTTGAACCCTCAATTTTTCTATAAATATATTATTTTTCTCCATTTAAAAAGAAATACTATTTAACTCCCTCCCATGATCTAAATAATATTCTTGCAACACTTTTACAAATTTGACATTACAATATCTTTATAATTTTGAAAAGAAATAATATTTGACTCCCTCCCGTAGTCTAAATAATATTAAAGGTAAAGGTTCCAAGTTCCACTGATAATGTACCCTAACACTTTACAAATTTGACATGAAAACTTACACTAAATAATAAAAACCACTGATTTAAATGAAAAATAATATTTGCCCAAATCAAACCAATATCGTTGATTTTGTTCCCATTCAACCCAAGACCCTGGATTCCACACTGACCACACTAGGAAAAGCTCGATCCAAAGACCATTACTAAGCAGGAGTTGGGTATTAATATTGATCACACCACTCTTTAATCCTCATTTTTTTTATTGTTGCCATTTATGAAATGGCTGTGAAGACATTCATTTTTGCAGCAACCTTTGATCTTTCTCCTCAAAAACTGTGATATTCTGCTCCTTAGCAGCTTCTTGGTCGCGGTCTCCTTTCCTAGCCTGGGCTTTGTGTCCTTTTCTTTGAATGGGCCACAACTCCTTTAGATAGTGAAAATTTCTTTCTGTTCTTTTTGAATTAACTTAAGCAAATGCGGCGGCCTTTTTTTAATGTGCAATTAACAGCTTCTCTAGGTGTTGTGATCTTTAAAAACGATCTGATTCCTTAAAGCAAATACCTCAATTCTATCATTCTGTGATTTGCCACAATCGCTTCCAATTCTTTTCCAACAATAGGGACTCCTCCAGATTAAGATGACTCACTGTGAGAGCCGCCTCTTATATTCCTCTTTTATATTGATGCCAATTAGCAGGAAGTATCCAGCATCAAATAAATAACTTGTGTAGAAATTGTTGTTCTGCCATAAATATTCCTCTTTTCATGATTAATTGATTCCGTTGGATTTCTTGTTCTGGCATTAATTGTTATGCAGAAATTTCAATCTAGCACAAAAGAATATTTGACTCGAAGTCCATAAATGCCTGTCATCGACATTTGACTGCCTGGTGAAAGTTGCTGCTCTTTTCCATTCACACAGCATATCTACTCTGACTAATTTGACCTGCATTACTGTTCTACAATTGCATAAACAAACTTCAATTATGCTATTTGGTCCAGATCAGTGGACACCAATTAATTAGATCAACTGATACTTTACAAAATGAAATTTCATGATTCTGTTGTTTGTGTGAAAAAAACATGATATGAGCTTCCATCAGTGTCGTGCTTCAAATAATACAAGTGTTTTTACTAGTTGTCTTGAAAGTGTCTCGAGGCCAGAGAGATGTCACGTAAACATCCTCAAAACTAATGCGATCAAGAAATAGAGTAGTGTTTTAACTTCCTACTAAATATCTCCATTAATCGCTAGGTGATTCCTAGATTGTAATGTCCACCTTACGGCATTCATGCTGTGAGGGATCCAACTATTATGCACATGATTGTGGGATGTAGGGAGTAAAGATATAGAAAGCATTAGGATGAAAAACAGAAGGCACTTCACAAAATTGAAAATAAAATATTAATTTTAATTTTAAAAATGCGACTATTAATGGTAGCTGTAGCATTTAGTGACGACAACTTTTGAGCGTGACAATCAAAGCATTTTGAGGACAAAAACTCTCAACGAGCAATTTGAGCTACAAAGTGTCAAAAGGATCATTAGTGGTGTGTAGAGTTGAATGCTTGTATCAGATTGGTAGATTTTTATTTGTAGCATGTTGCTAGAAGAATTTGTTAGTTTCTCCAGTATGATTAGAACTAAAGATCTGGCCAGCCTGAGGAAGATCACCAATGAATGTTTGTTTGAAGAAAATAAAAAACATGTAATTACTGCTGGAGTATTCGTGTGTCATTGTTTGTGCATTTAGTTGGAGTTTTTACATAGTTTCTCCACCTAATACACAATTACACTATCTGGGATCCTATAGGGATCTCCAGTTGAATAAGATTGAGGAAAGATAAGGCCCAAGAAACATATTTGTCTCCAAAACTCACCAAATGCAGCCAGTGGGACTGAAAAGTAAAGCTAGTTAAAGCTTCCGCAAATTAAGAGCCATCTTTAAGAAATGGCTAAGTGGTCTAATGTATTTATAGATCACAAAGATATTGATACAACTTAAATGGTTGCAGATTATGCGGGGCTCTTCAAATGCAATGCCACCATTTTGATAAAGATTTCCAAGCTTCAGCTCCTTGAAAGACAAAGTGTGTTTAAGCTACCTAAAGAAATGCTCTGTAACATCACGATGCTTTCCAGTAGAATTTTTTTCCGAGCACTGATCCTGTAGACCTTGCGTCTTTCATTTCTTCCTAATGAGCCAAAAACACATGGGCTTAGATATAACTTAAAACATTCAAAATCATAAACCAAGTAAATTAGCATGCATGTACGTGATATTCAACCTCCTATGTTGAGAACGTGGAGCAAAATATCCACGTTTCTGTAAACTCTTGAACCTATCACTTGCCAAAGTACAACAACCCTGCAGCAAATTAAAGAGGAAGTTTTAGCCATCATTTCAAATACACCTGAGACTGATGAAGAAAAAAATTACTTGCTGTCAAATTGGACTGCATATGTTTGAGGAAATATAAGCTACACTGCTACAAAAATTGTGTCGTAGTTATTTCTAGAATGACAACAGCAGGAAACAAAGTTACAAATTCCCGGATATAAGACATGGTGGAGGATAAAATCAAAATTCAAATTCTCGTTTGGACTTTATATACAAAATGAAAAATGAAATCCTCGGTATTTACAAATATAATACAGCACAATAACATGTCATCATGGACGATGAGCTTCAGCTTACAAAGACATAAGAGAAATCAGTATGCCTTCAGTTCACTGTTTCAGAGAGCTCTTAAATGGGAAACAATACAAGCCTTCTTTTGAGATGCAAATGTGAGCATTACACTTTACAGAGTTTACTTTTAAAAATGCGAAAATAAGGTTGGTGGGGCCACCCATGTGTACACCCAATTTTAATTGGATTTAAGTGCATCCATATGACATTTCAGGTGTATGTGGATTGGCAAGGCCTAATTCACTACTAAACTAGGTCACAAAGTTACAAATGTGTACAAAATTTAAACAGAATACATGCTAAAGTACTTCCTCGTTCGCACAATAGGCCAGCGCATTTCCAAATACTCAACCACAGGCATTATCTATTTGGTACCTACACAACCCAGAGACACGTCGCCCTAAATTTTTTCAACCATACTCTATAAAGACATATTAGGAATGCAGGATGGTCAGAAATGTCCCCCTCCATTGCCAATTTTCAAAAAAATTAGAAACGTTTCTAAAACATTAAAACTTTCTCAAGTAATTGAAGGGGAAAGTAGGTGAGAGCTAGCCATTACTAACTAGGTGAGGAATTTATTAAAAAAATGTTGAAAAATTAGGTGAGGAGATGGAGACCCACAGGGACCCCACAAATTCATTTTTCCATCTTCCACATCATGAAGAAGACAAAGAAAGGCGATAGTTGTGAGAAGAGAAGAGAACAATAGTGAGAAGAAGGCAGGAGCATCAAAACTACATCATTTGAAGTTTGCAATCTATTGTTCATTTGCATAAACTCATTCACATTTATTTGTTGTTTTCAAAGCTTCACATACTAAAAGGACATTTTGTATGTCTGTTGTTTTATGCTTGCACTTGCAGCTGTGGTTTTAGTGTAGGTGAAGAGGTTGATATTCAACAAACAGGTCATAAATGTACTACTAGGGTTTTTCCTGGAAGTGTGAATGTTACAAGACAGTGAATTTATATAACCCATTTGAATGTATTCTGAACTCCTCAAAGCTTAAGCAAAGGGCCCATTTAATCCTTTCAAAGTCCCTTTTATAATTTGCAACATCCAATATTGTTGTAATTTGTGTAACAAGGATTATAGGGGCAGCTACACAAAGGTTTACTCTCATCTTTTGTGCTTAATGGGCAAACGGGTAAAAGGTTGTTATAACATAACTCTGGTTGGTAAGGTTGATTGACTAGTTTGTACATGGAAGACAAAGAAACAAGGGAATTCCATGGATGCTGAGAGTTAAAGAAATATGTTTCTACCAAAAGAAAGATAAGGGCTACTAGTGTTACAAGGATGTTCAATATGTATGGTGATATTTTGTGCAACAAGGATTATAGGGGTAGCTACACGTGGGTTTATTCCCATCTGTTGTGCCTAAGTGGACAAAGGGGTGAAAGGTTGTGAAAAAATAACTTTAGTTGGTAAGGTTGGATGACTAGGCTGTACATGGAAGACAACGAACAAAATAAGAGAACTCCATGGATGCTGAGAGTTAAAGAAATATGTTTCTACCAAACAAAAGATAACTATAAGGGCTACTAGTGTTTATCATTTTATGTATGTGCGGCTTACCTCTGAAATTGTGCTATAGTGTAGGTGTTTTATTAGCTTGTGGTATGATGGCAGGGAGGGGTTTTTACCGAGGATCTGCTCAGGTATGTGTAGTTTCAATGATTTGGGGATGCATCTCATAATCTTACATATTAAAGATAATGACGAGTTAACTCGTTCTCAATTACAGCAGCATCAATATGAAAATCCAAAATCAAAGACTATCAAGGGATGGAATAAACAAGCGACAAATTCTGAAGCAGATATAAGTATATCAATGTTTCAGTTCCTAGGAAATGCATCCTTCTGCATAAATGTGAAACATATATCATATTCAGAGGAGATAGTATTTGTTCTTACAAATTTGCTACCATAGTATTTGTTCTTACAAATTTGCTACCATAGTAACCAGCAGTTTAAATTATTATTTCCTTGTACTCTACTTCCAAGGAACTCCCCCAACATTCACATCACCTTGTTGGCTTGGGTTTCCTATCCTAATTCTCTTTATGACATCCCTAACCAGCCTACCACTAGACTCCCTTCTCCTTTTCCCTCAACACCATCTCCTTTCACTAATACTCTACAGGTCGTGTTCAGAGAGCTATTTTAAAAGCTTTTCTCTAGCAAAGCAGCTGATTGTAAGGAGCTCCATTTTAGAATTTCTCAAGTATGGTGTTGATTAACTTAAATACCACATTTGACAGCTTCTCAATGAGGTTGTTTTTTTGGGTTCCCCACCACATGATTACAATATATTATCCACCCTTCTAACAAATCTGGGCACTCCTCCAATTCAAATAACAAGACCGTCATGATTGGACATATTTGCAAAATTCTAACAGTACCTTGAGAGCTACAAGATAGTCAGGCTTCAAGAGGGATTCCCAAACTATAGTTAGCATCTTCACACACTAAGATATCATTGAGTAGACTTTTCATCAATCTTTTAAAGTCTTTAGTTGCTTTGTTGACTTTGAGAAGAGTTTTAACTCAATTTTGTGGCACCCACTGTTCCAAAAACAAGTGGTCATTTGTATTTCTAAGACCCTCATTATGGCCATCATGCAATAGTACAAGATAGTTTTTCGGCACTTACATACTCCTCATGGCCTCTGACTTTGTCCAAACTGCTACTGGAGTTTAGCAAGGTTGCTCTCTTTCACCAACCCTCTTTGCTATCTGCTTTGATGAGAGGGAGGTCATTCTTCAACAAAAACCCATGTTGGTGATGGTTGCCTACTTCACCATGTCCTAATTGCTATTTTACTATTTTTGGATGACATGGTCCTCCTCTCTCAATCACCTGCATACAAAGGTAGCTTAAAGCACCTTCACAGTTTTGTGATTGTCACTAGCCTATTATCAATGTTTATAAAATTCATGTCATGCTCTTCAAAACAACACAGGTCGCTCTTACCATGTTTCATTTCTTCAACAAAGGGTCCCTACAAAGGCTACCAACCACTAACTATATTTTTTTGGTGATTATTCTATAGGATAGCATACCTCTCAATATTGTTTTTGAAAGGGATACACCTCTCTTTCAATTCTTGAGCATAACATTTCTAAATACACTACCTTCCAAGATGCTTCTTTTTGATGAAATAATTAACTGGACAACTTTGTATGGGTTGAGAGTGTTCACAAAATTATGCTTCTAAATATTATCCGATGCAAACAGATGGTTCATCAGTGTATTGTCTAGGGTAAATTAGATTTTCTCTATTATAGCCTACCTCTCAATATTGTCGTTGCAAGGGATACACACCCCATTTTCTATTCTTGAGCATCAACATTTCCAAATATACTTCCATGATATCCCTTCCAAGATGCTCCTTTTCGATACAATGGTCAACACGAGAAATTTGATGGTTTTAAGGTTTGGGCGCACAGATTGGGTTGAGAGGGTTCAAAAAATTATGCATCTAAATATTATCTAATGCAAACAAATGGTTCCTCAAAAACCCAACCCATTGTCTTGGGTCTATTTTCATGTTCATTTTGGATTATACACAAGCTCAGAACCGTGGGTAGTTCTCCTTTGTGTCGTGAGACTAATCTTTTCTTGGCACTAAGTTCCTAAAAAGAGGTTGCCTCTTTGGGTTCCCCTAGACACTAATATTGTTGCCTCTTCAAGGTAACTTATTATTCTAGTCTAGCATTTATTTGGACCAACTCCCTCTCTTTAGGTACATCAAAAGAGAAATTTACCAATACTACATCCAAGTCACTTGGACCTCCCCTCTAATTCCTCTCAAGCCCAAACTATCTTTTTATGCTTAGCATTTCTCATAAGTCGTCAATTTATTAGTCTTCCCATCATAGTTTGAGGAGATCCCCCTAGCCATTTGTAGGTGTGTTCCCATCAACTTCAAGATGAGATGGACCAGCACATTTTACAAAGTTGAAGACTAAGCCACCTTTGTCCTGTCCAGGGGGTAGAATCTGAGGAACATTTTATCTTCATTGCGCAATCTCCTACAAAACCCCTAGGAGGCACTATTGTCTTTACAAAGATTCTAGTAGACCCATTTTTCCTCACAAGTTTTCCAAGCTCAAGCATAGGCCCCTCCCTCTATGGTGATCTTCGACCTTCTAGATTGATTACTTATTTTTGTTAGCCTATCACCATTGTTGGAGGCATAAACTACCCTTTCAGCACTTCTAATTCACATATAGACAAGCACAAATCAATTAGGCATTGCCCTTGCATTCTACTATGACTATATCATTTGAAAGCTCCAACATCAAAGCTCTCACTCTAGTGGTTGTGACTATATCATTTGAAAAATGTTTCACAAATCTCGATAGTAAACACACAATTACAACTTTCCCCCCCACTAACTACAGTTATTTCACCTTAAATGTTGGGAAGCGAGGGGGTTGTACGTGACATCGACTACCTCTTAGGGTCATCCAACACTTTAATTTGCAAACGGACAGGCACAAACCAATTAGGCATTGATCTCCCCTACATTCTACTATAATAGGGCACACCCACGTAAAATCTCTCAATCTAGTGGTTGTGACTATATCATTCAAACACGGGCCCTCTCGCAAATATCAACAATTAGCTCACAATACCAACTTTTCCCCCACTAGCTACAATTCTTTGGCCTTGAATGTTGTGGAATGGGTGGGGGCTTCTACATGAAATCAACTACCTCTATTATGTACATAAAGATATGATATTATAATGTGTTTAGGTGGATGGAGATGCCAACGTGTGGCACACACCCCTTAGTTATATAGGGTCAATGTGTAATTAATTATATCAAGTGATGAGTAAGCCTTCATTAGGATTACCTGTAGGCATTCATTAGGATTACATCTTCATTGTATTATTAGACAGAGGTCGTTATAAAGAAAGCAAGTATCATTGTACAGATATGTGTGAAGTATGATATTGTATTTGGGTTCTCCTAGAGGTATGGGGTGGAGTGGCTTCTTCCATAAGTAGCATTTTACATTGTTACTCTATCTCAAAGGTTTAATCTATTGCAACATATATTTTTAATATATTTAATGTTAGGTCATCTTGCCCCATGAACATGTCTTGTGTTTTATGAGATTTCATCAGGGTTCCAACCTAGGCCCCTTCAGCTATAGAATCTCCTCAATGATCATTCTCAAACTGTGTTGGTACAAAGACAGCTTGGAACAAAGACACTTGAGGATTTTTGCTACTCATGTTGATGATCTTCTTCTGATTATTTAATCATAGTTCTTCCTCCTCCCCTTTGATTTTATTCACAAGAGGATTTGCCCTCTTTTTCAGTTAAGCCCCTTTGTGTTTGGTTTTTTGTCTAGGGCCTCCTATTTTGCCCCAGTCCTTTGCCATGTATCTAGTGTGTGTTCCCATCCTATTGCTCTTTTTTTGGCCATTTGTGGGCATTATTATATTTTATATTTTTCTTGTTTAAACATTTCAAATGGGGCCACACAACTATAAATTTCCTCATATGCCAAATTAAGATGTGTCTACAAAAGACACCCACACCCAACTAAAAATTCTATTATTCTGAAGAATCTTGCAAATACTACAAATTGTAATAAATATGTCATGGTGGATTGTTTCATGATACTCCAAGTGAAACTTCTAAACACTTACTGAAACCTTTACATTTATTAGTTTGACTGAAAATGTTTAAAACAAGTCAAATTGAGACACAAACATATGAACAGCTTCATGGCACAAAAAGGACCATAATCCCAAAACATGCATTTTAGAAGCAGAATGAAAACAGGTTCTGACCTTCAATTTCCGAAGAGAACCTGTAACTTCTTCAGATAAAAGCACTTGCATTGGTGCTGGTTCAAATCTGTGACAGTACAAGATTATAAAAACAGTGACCACAATTACATGAACTAAACAATAGTTGAAGGGATTGACCATCAACACCAATAAAACAAGCATGCACCAACAGTACGGACTAAATAAAACAAGTCAGCAGTAAAGCTTCAGCAATAGTCTCAAATGCATATCAAATCATTACACAAAGAACAGTATGCACCAAATAAAACAAGTCAGCAGTAGAGCTTCAGCAGTTGTCTCAAATTCAAATCAAATCATTATACAAAGAACAGAAGACAGTAGATAATATCTTACTTATGTCTTCCCAACCGAGGTGGGCCATTGGCTAGTCGCTCTTTTTTAGCCACGGCACGTCGAAGTTTCCTCCTTTCTCTCTCTTCATCCTCCTTTTCTATCTCTTTAATTATGTTGGGTAGGCTACAAAAAGTAGAATTATTCTGAGAAAAAGATGATAAATACTTGTATAGTGTGAGTAACTGATACATAAGGACCACTGAAATAAGTGCATTCCTAACTTTCACCAGCAAACGAAACAAGTAAAAGTTCATACATACCATTCAACATCCTTCCCAATTTTTGCAAGTTTCTTCTTTGCTGCCTCAATCTTCAATTGTTCCTGCCGCCTAGCTTTCCGATTCAGTTCTGCCTGAGTTAGTTTCCTGATTTTCAAAGGTCTGCATCAAAAGCATCAATCAGACAAGGGGATGACGAATATTACAAAAATAATCATGAGTTTATAACTCCATTGGATTTGCTATAAAGAAAAGTCCAAAAAATCATTGCTACAGAGTTTAATAGAATCACAATAAAATGGAGATGCCCATAAATGTGCAATGTTCAAGGAATACCAAGACACAATTTTGAAGAGCAACATGAGATGAAATGAATCCAACTAGCATTTTATCTTCTACCTGAAACAAACTAATCCATGTGAATAAATACAATGTTTCACAGTGACGCATCTCCAGAAATGGAATTCTGAACTGGGTAGACAACAGAGATGGTGTGATGGGTACAAGATATGCCCCTGCCGTCCCAACAGATGCCACCTGCAGGGTTGGCTGTCCCAGAGAAGGCCCTCCATTGTAGAGGATGTCCCTAGGGATGGCCACCTGTATAAAGGCATACGTGGACACCTTGCTGTCCCCAAGACAGCCAAGGAAAACCCAAGCATCCCTCAATCATCTCAACAAGACACTTAAATCTTTATTAAAAAACCAAGAGTCCCCACCATTAAAACAACTATAAATGCTAGCCCACACTCAACTGAAATCACCATCAACAACTTTGTATAGTCCAAGATGAAGAGGAAGATGAAGAAAAGAAGCTTCACTTCAATAGGCAATTCATCAATCATCACTTTCGAAACTTGAACTTCATATTAAAATCTTTCAATTCTGATAGCTTCTTTTTTGTTTAGGGTTACAAATTTTCAATATTTAAAATTTAAATAAATAAAAAATCAATAGATGACAGCTGTCCTTTCCAGATTCTAGATTTCTTCATTCTGTTCTATTTGTTTAGGGTTTCAACTTTCAACATTTCCATACGAAACTATTGAAATGTTAAAAATCAAAAAAATAGCTAGCTCTTTTTTCCACATTCTAGGGATTTTTTAATTTTATTTTAAAATTTCAAGTTCAAAGTTTTTTTGCATAAAACAAATTGTCAATTTTTTCCCATTCTGCTTTTTAACCATAAATACAGACTTAGTTTATAGACAAGATTCCACATTTATGCATCCTCTATTTATGTGCAGTGTAGATCGAAGTACAAAAAGCAGTGGTGATAATCAGAATTAAAAAAACCTGTCTGTAATTTTTGTTGCTCAAACAAGAATTACAACTTTTGTATCCTCTCTACTTCTGCACTGCGTACCCTTCAGTATGAAAAAAAAGGATAATCTTTTATTAAGTACTATTTGATTTTTACTATTTGGCTAATCAAACAACTGCACTTCATGTAACCCAAAGTAGAAATAAAAAAGGACAGCCTTTGCTTGAAAAACTAATTGTATTCAGTTTTCGGCTAATCAAACAAACAAGAAACAAGGATTGTAACTTTTGTGCACCATATACTTCCGTGTTTTGTATGATATAAAATAAGACAAAGAAAAGGCATCCTTGTCTTAAAGTTTATGTAGTAAAGTTAAAAATTAAGTTTAAATTCTAATAATTATTATGAATTCTTGTAGCATAAGTGTCAATGAAGAGCAGCCTAGGAATAAAGAAATTCACATTACAAATATCGATGGGGATGGGAGTCAGGTGAAGAACAAGCACCCAAAGAAATGTAATTGGGAGTATTGTGAATTTTAGTTTCCCTTCTAAATTGTTCAAAGACTTGGCTCACTTCGTTAAGAAGGCCCCTTTATAGCAATTTGCTTGAAGGATGGCTTCAAATAAAGCTACCAATTCTAGCCTCAAGGAAGTCATCTATGGAATGTCATTTATGCGGCCTTGAATACCATGACAGCATTGCATTAGTGAATGTGCATCTTCTTCACAACAATTGTAAAAGGTTTGGTGTATGTGGAAGCCTCTCCCTTACACAAAGGGCAGAAATAATTGAACTTTTGGTGGTTTGCTCCCATATTGTACACATGCTACTTCTCAACAACCACAAGTTCTTTTTACATTTGGGTCAATACAGCCTAATAAGAAACATAAGGTCGCGGGTCTAGCTCAAACTCCCAACCCATTGCCAATATTGTTCAATCTATAGGCTAGAGATGAGGCAGAATATGAAATTGATAAATTCTTTGCTGCTAATGGCATTTCACTCCGTCTTTTGCTCACTCTCCATAGTTTAAGGAGCCCATCTCTAAGGTGACAAAAGCAATTTTATCGAGGAAATGAGGACAGACAGGACCGTACAGGTCTAGGGATGCAACATTATCATAAATGGGTGGACAAACATAAGAGACCATCCACTCATTAATATCATGGTCATATGTGTTAAAGGACCCTTACTTCTTTAGGGTGAGTTTTTTTCTTAACCGCGATATTTTATTGTGTATTCTCCCAAGGCATTTTGGGCAAGGTTTTATAGTGTTTACTCACTATGTCTTGAGCACAACAAGGATACAAAGACTATTGTTCTCCCTCCATGCAATCCCACTCCATTCTTAGATGGTTGTAGATCTTTGGATTTGTCAACAATCCAACGCAGGGTTTGGAAGGACATTGCAATAGGGTACCCCTAGCCATTCTCTCCCTTTCAAAGTGCAATAGGGTGCCCTATTAGCTATTCTCCCTACTTGCAACTATAGCAAGGCACCCTAAAGGTGTTCTCCCTTAATGCAGATTCCGTATTCACCATTTTGACTGACTATTGCCACGCTGTTACGTACTTTATTTCCGATTCCTTCGAGGCTTGCACGATTGACTATATGTATCTAAATGCTGGATGATTAACACTTGATACTTCACTTCTATTTCCTCCACTCTATTTATCTCTTATTCGATGGATTGATGCTGATGCTGAGTATATATTTCTGCTGCCGATGATTGATGATGTCTGATGAACTGATCTGCTCTTATGGATCAGTGATCACATTGTTGTGATCCTTGGTTCAATACCTTTCTTCAAGGAAGTCTTCTCCTTCATATATCTTTACCTTCTATGAAGAGGGATGTCTCTTTGAATGGAGATAACCCTTTCAATGGACATATCCTTTATTAACAACCCCTTATCATTATATCCATAATCACTGTACATTAAGCATATTAAGTGCTGCCCTTAATCACTATCTTTGCTTAATTACATCCATTGTTGCTTTCCTTTTTATCTCTGCACATTACTATATCACCACTGCCTTAACCCTTACCCCTACTCAATAATTTGTCACCATTGCTTTTATCGCTACTTATATCTGATTACGTCTGCTGCTTGGGTTGATCTGCTCTTATATCTTATTTTCATTTATATCTGCTCCTAATCTATGTCTTCCTTGAACGCTTCTAATGAAATCTCCTTTATACATTATTGGTGTAAGGGTCACAGCCTTTCATAAGAATTGAATCACCATTTTTCATTGTTGTCTTTGAGAATAATATATTATTCCCCAAATTGATCTCCCTTGGATGTCTTCCTCAAAGAAACCCTTCTCCCCTTTATATCTTCCAATGTGAGGGATTGTCACACCTCTTCATCATGTCTGCCCCTTTGTAATGGTCACAACCTTTCATAATTATCACCCTTCGAAATGTTAATGTTTTCAGATTATAGCAAGGAAAATAATCAGTTAGATATGCAAAGAAACAGCTATGCTAATCAGCTGTGAATGTTCCATACATATGTCCAAGCAAAGTATGCATCCATGCATAATGTATGCTCCTCATATATGCATGTCAAGATATCATAATGTATGTATCCAATAAACAGTTAAAGTTCCCATATATCTATACCAAAGTGAAGTATGCAGTCCTACACATTCATAATCAGCTAATAATAATTAACTAGCTATGTCAAACAGCCATGTCAATAGGAATGACCCCGTACATTCATACAATTAGAATGCAAAAAGTAAAGAAAGGAGTTTATACTGCAAAACCAGGTTTAAGTGAGCCCATGATTAAACTCCCTTTTAAGCACTAAGGTGGGTTTCCTTCTACAGAACCACACGGGGATAAATTGTAAGTATGCCCATGATTCATATTATTCATGAATGTTTAAAGTCATACCAGGTTATGATCTCTGGGGCCTATGCCACTCAAGATGATCTACTCCCTCTAGAACAATATGGTGAGAGGTTTATACAGATCCTATCTTCTCCCTCTGAAGCTTAGGTTTACCTTATAATGTCCAAAAGGTTAGACTCCCTCTCAATGTATGTTTCCAGATACTTTGTAATTTACCCTAAGAAGGTCAATCGTAGTTTCAAAACATGCAAGAATGTATTGACACAATTTTACCCATATCTTTTCAGCCAATTATGAGATGGTTTCACAACATAGCAATCAATCAATATTAGGCGTAGAAGTAACAATGAATTTGCATAATCCTAGATCTTGATGCAAATCAAAACCCTCATAAAATATAATAAGATGAAAGTCAAATTACTATTTGAGCCAAACCCCGGTTGCCATAGTATTTCTTAGTTTTGAAAGAGTTAGACTGAATTCCTAAATCTGAAAATGGATCTTTTACTCTACCTATGCTCTGATACCATGTTAATGTTTTCAGATTATAGCAAGGAAAATACAATCTATAGAGGTCTTTCAAGTGCTAAGACACAAGATATAATAAATATTCACAATTAAGGAAAGATAATACCCGGATTTGA
>MU227192.1:405684-420707 GCA_018584345.1 Thuja plicata | reverse complement strand
TATATATATATATATATATATATATTAGTTCATCAAAGAAGGAGAATCATTAGGCATCCGATCAAGGAATAAGTTTTCAAAATTACAAGTAATAAACTATACAATAGGTTTACATATTGTCCAAGCACTTGGCTCTAAATTAGGATAAGTTCTATATTTTTGAATTATTCTTAGAATATCAAATTAGATATTATAATGAAATGCCTTCATTTTATAAAATTATATTTATAAATGTATTGCGATTTTATCTCAAGTAGAAATTTTGTTTCAAGACTAAATTAAGGTAAATCCTGAAAAGGGACATTACATTTCCCCAAAAATTAAAACCGAAAAGGTGTAAGTTGCATATAAATACAACTCCCTCTCTTGTTTGACCTCTAACTATTATCAAGAAACATTATCATCTTATGAGCTTTAAATCAAGCAATTCAGCACAAGTCTACAATCAAGGAGTCAAACGTTCAAGTCTTCATCTTTGTTTCAGCAATCATCATCAAGATTTGTGTGTCCCTCCATGATGATGAAGGCATGCATCAACATCATTCAAGCAACATCAAACCTTATTTGAGACTTCAAGCCAAGGGTTTCATAGATAACATAACATTTATAATTTCAACCTTGGGTTCGACCTTGCATAATATTATTATGTTTAATTTATTATTATTTTTGACACGTCTAGTTGGGATCTAAGGATACGGGCATCACATGGGATCAACATTCTTGGGGCCATTTATTGTTGTCTATAACATTGTAATAAATATTCAACATGGGGCTTCACATGGGAAAAATAATAATATTGGAAAAACTTACCAATATTAAATAAGGAGTTTACAGTTTTGTTATCAATCGTGATATCAGTCGCGTGGTTTTATGTAATACCAATTGGTGGTTTTGTGTGAGCTTGATTCTATAAAAGCAAACACACTGGTAGTTGTCTAAGGTTCACTAGTTGGCTAATTCGGCTAAGGGGTTGAGAGCATCTCTCATTTGCATTTGTGAGAGTTTGAAGCATGACATGGGATGTGTGGTTACATGCTTGTTCACATGGAGTGCTTGTAGAGAGAGCTTGTGTTTTGAAAGCTTCCATAGAGACTTTGGAGATGTATTGTAATGATTTCTTTGCTGAATAATACATGAGAGATGGAAGCTTTTGAAGGCTAGATTTTTCATTCTTGATGATTTTTGCCCAGTACATCTTGTCATCTTTGATGGTATGTTGTGTATTCTTTTGCATATGAACTTTGAATACCTATTTGCATAGATTTCTCTATTTGAGTTATGTGGAAATTGTCATGTATGGCTGGAAATTTCGGTTGAACTAATCATCCGGGCTCGTGTAACGGATATAATTTGGACAACCATTACAGCAACGACTAATTCTAAGCTATTAGGTATTATATAGTGCTAACCCCTTGACTAATGTTTAGTTATAGTAGGGCTTGGCAAAAACTCACTTGAATGGGACCACCCTGCATTGGCAACCTACTTTAGAAAAGTTCCTTAGGTCCTGGGAGAGAGGGCCCTAGCGAAGACTTTATGAGAAAGAAAGTATGAACACCTTATAATCCCCTACTATCTAGTTGGGCCTTCTCAACAAAATCACACAAGGCCTATCTATAGTTGCCTCCTCAAAGTTCAAGATTGGCCTGTCATTCCTCTCATTGAGGTCGATATTGAGCACTTTTGTGTACCGAGCGGGCATCCACCCATCTATATTACTTGTGGAGTATTGAATTTGAGGATGGAGGACAAAAACTTGCCCCCTAATGAGGAGCATGTACGTTCTTCACTGAGGAAAAAACTCCTTATCTAACTAATGCATGCTTATGTGGGAATTCCACTAGTTCCAGGCCAAGTGGATCCCAAACTGCCTTTGCTCTTTATACCTTATATGAACCCCACCCCTATGGGCTAACCTGGAAGGTCAAGATCCAGAGCCTATGGATTGAGATGCTCCTGACTGGGCTGATAAACCCTTCATAGCTGTACTATAACACCTATTCCAATCAATGGAACAGCAACTAGCATCCCAATCAAATTTACCCTAACACAGAATATGCAACTGTTTCAAAACAATAACATGGAATTCAAGAGATTTACAATCAAACGAAGCAATATATTTTATGGTGATAATCATTTTTCTACCTTTAGATCTGTCTGCACAAACGATATACTCTTGGAATAGGGCCAAAGAGACAATACAGAGAAACGTATATTGTCAAGTACGAGGCTCACTACATTATAAGTTCTAAATTCACTTAATTGTACCTTACAGTCTTACTGTTCTTAAGCTCATTGTTTCGAAATTCCAAAAAACCTTTTGATTTTCTCACATGTTTCCTTTCCATTTGTTTTGATATGACAATATAAATATACTTAGTACAGTAACTTATGATTCCCCAAAATGTATTAAGTGACCTATAAATATGAGTTAAGAATGGCAACATAAACATATGTGCATGCTTATATTACAGTGCCAAACAAAAAGAATCAGTGGGAGCATAAAAAATTAATAAAATATTGGACCTAAGTTGTTGCTAGTCTACACTTCAGAAGATAAACATGAGATAACGTTGAGAATTTGTCTGGCACTCTGATGCTGGAGAAAGGAAAATCTTTAAGACACTCACATCTTCCTCAAGCACTGGATCACCAGTCACAATAGATGGGAGTGGAGGAGGTTCCAGTTCTTTCTTGTATACTTTTTGCATTTCCTCTGCTACAGCAACGGCTAGTGCGTCCTGAATGTGCAAAATACATATGATAAGTTAAGTGAATAACATTAATAACCAACCTTGATTCACAGTGTGGGGTAAAATCTCATTAACTCAATATGATTTATAGTTTTACCTGGTGGGCTTCAAATGGTGGATTGTAAGAGCACCCAGGTAAGTCTACTTCAACAGCTGGAATGACAGACTTCCTTGGCTTCCATTTCAAGCGGTTCTGCAAACAATTATTTTGCAAGTGGTATGAATACAAACAGTTAGTACTTAGCAATGCATTCAAATGCAAATTCCCTTTTCTTTAATAAACTTTAAAAAGATATTTTAAAGTCAAATTGTTTCCCAATGGTTTAACTTTTGTTCTTTAATTCTGGTTCAAAAGTCCCAACTGTTCAAGTATTGGCCTTATTTTCAAAACAGAGTAAGTTTTGGGTAGGGTGCTTGACAATGCATTCAAATGCAAATTTCGTTTTGTAGGGTACTTGACAATGAATTCAAATGCAAATTCCATTTTCTTTAATAAACTCTAAATATTAAAGATATTTTAAAGTCAAATTGTTTTCCAACAGTTTTAACTTTTATTCATTAATTCTAGTTTGAAAGTCCCAACCAGTTCAAGTATTGGCCTTAGTCTCAAAACAGAATTGTTTTTGGCCCTATTTTGTGCATACAGATATATATTGTATTTATTTTACAAACAAAAATTATCACTTTGATACAGCTGAAAAAGAGACATTTTATCTTTAACTAAAGTGAAATCGGACCTTTAGATTTAAATATAATCCAACTCCTCTACAGTCTCATGAGTTTAATCTTGGAATTAGACCATCCACATCTGTAGGAGCAAAAATGGTTGACCAAGGGCAAAAAGTACAAGCTTTTAAGTTGTTATCACCAAGGAGTTTGTTCGTGTTTAACTAAAATTCGAGTCTGAATAGTATCTATGAAATGTATTAAGGAAATCCCTTATATAAATAAGGATAAGCAATCCCATAAAATTATATAATTATATTAAGTTTGAATCTTTTTCCAAATTTGTGAAGTTAAAATTTTGATTCAATAGAAGAATTTAGTAAAATTTACTGATTTCTTAACTAACTCACCATAAGCGGATTATTGCAAATTTACAAGGGAATTAGGTTCATGCAAGAACAACTAAATAATCAGGTATGAGAATTGTGAAGGCAAAACGGGATAAATTATATGAAATATTGGCTCTATGAATCGACACAAGAAATAGAATGGACACATTAGCACAAAAAGTCTTAGAAAACTATGTAGTGGCAAACCAAAATATTAATCAAAGAGAAAGTCAAGAAAAATCTATAAACTATCAAGGTATCAACAAAGAACAGATTCTAAGGGAGGAAGAAGCAAGACTTGGTGGAAAGGGTGCCAAAATTGAAATCAAATTAACCAAAGCTCTTAGGAAGGTTGCTCCTCCTAAATTTGATGGCAAGACAATAAGGATGATGCAAAAACCTAGATCTTCCAATAAAGACCATCATGATGATCCACGCCTCTACACCATCCCCAATTGGCTTGCCATCAAATTTAAGACATGCAACCTTCATAAGATCTTTGGTTAGTTTGATTTCAATCGTGGCACGCTTTCCACCAAGTATTGCTTCCTCCTCCCTTGCAATATGTTCTTTGATACTTTGCTGATTTATATAGTTTTCCTGATTTTTCCCTTGATTAATATTTTTGCTTGGCACTACATGGTTTCCTCAGACTTCTTGCTCTAGGGTGTCCATTCTATTCCTCGTGTTAGTTAATAGAGTCAATATTTGATCCAATTTATTCACATTGCTCGGACCCAACTGGTCAGTCGTTCTTGCTTGAGCCATTATTACCATGTTATAATAATCCATTCGAGGTAAATTAGTTATGAAATGGTTAAATTTTACTAAATATTTCCACTTAAAACAAAAATTAACCTTGCACATTTGAAAAAAATATATATAAACTCAATATTATTTCATTTCATAATTTGATGGAATTATATATCCATTTTACCATAAGGGATTTCCTTGATACACTTCATAGATACTACTCAAACCCAACTTCCTCAAGGACCTCTCTAAACCTCTTGGCTTTGGCTTTTATGAGACTTCTTTGTGGCCCTAGTTATAATTTCAAAGAAATTTCTAGGATACCTCACGATTTTTCATAAAAAAAATCATTAAAGAACTTCTAGAAATAAATTACAAACACAAATTTTGAAAACTTGCCAAGTGGCTATCTTTGCTTTGATACCATGAAATGGTAATTGATTGATATTCAATAATAAACAAAGGAGAGGAATGCTCCTTAAACAAGCAAACTACAAGAAGACCTTTCCATAAGGGAAACCATTGAGAACTAAAGACATAATAGAAAGTTACTAAACCGTTTAAACAACTTAAAGAACAAAAAGTTACTTAAAACTAACTGACTGACATAAAAGAAAGTTACTCACATGACCATTATACTAAATATTACAATATTAATTTAATATGCACCACTAAATAGCACCAATGGTCATTCTCTATTTTGATTGCCCTAGGTCAAGGATAGTGCCCCGTCATGTTATTGTTGTTTCATTTAGTGCAAAATACTACCTAAACAATTTGATTCAAGCTGCAAATAAGAGTTGGAAGAAGATCTATGTGCATGTTATTA
This sequence comes from Thuja plicata, assembly GCA_018584345.1. Taxonomy (NCBI): domain Eukaryota; kingdom Viridiplantae; phylum Streptophyta; class Pinopsida; order Cupressales; family Cupressaceae; genus Thuja; species Thuja plicata. Next base: position 415,317 of record MU227192.1, on the reverse strand, counting down.
GTGTTTTCACATTTTGTGAATTCATGAGCTAATGACTTGCTGTCACAGTTTAGGGAATGTGTGCTTATTAGGCGTGCATTCAAACTACATTAGTACCAGTCACAATAAAATCATAATAAGTAAGCATATAAGAGGGGAATGAAAATTGTATGCCCTTATCTTCAATGCCAGCTTCCATATTATGACAACACAGTAACAAAGAACCTTCACAAAGTAAATCATTGAATACGGAACTTCAAACATGTCATGTTGAGTTGGTACTATCATGTTGGACTCTATCCTGTCAACAAAACATTGAAATAACAATTTGGACCTTAAAACAGAGGAAAATTCAGTGCATAATATTTGACAGTTGGTTATTTTAGGCAATTTTTTAAACTATTTTATCACTAAACATTTGAATCAATTTCCATAAAATGATAGTTTTTTTAGAATTTATCAATTTGTCCTATGATGCATATAAAACCTTTCACGAAATTGGAAATAAATTAAAAGTTAATGCCAAAGCAATTAGCATTCCTATCTTAAAAAAGGTATGCCAAAATTTCAGAACTTCTGAGAAGTAAGGTTCTTCAAAGTTTTTCTATTAACTACTGCTGCACCCATCACTATCCATCTGTCATATTGTTTTATTAAATTATTTTATTACAATACATGTATTTGTGTCGCGATACCACTGCTTGAGGTTTTACTTAGCGCCAATTGGAAGAAGTAGAGTTCTTCAAAGTTTTTCTATTAACTACTGCCGCACCCATCACTATCCATCTGTCATATTGTTTTATTTTATTACAATACATGTATTTGTGTCAATTGGAATGGTTCTACCATGGTAAAATCCCAGTTTCTCAATTTGTTCTATGATACATATAAAACCTTTCATGAAATTGGAAATAAATTAAAAGTTAATGCCAAAGCAATTAGCATTCCTATGTTAAAAAAGGTATGCCAAAGTTTCAGAACTTCTGAGAAGTGAGGTTCTTCAAAGGTTTTCTATTAACTACTGCAGCACCCATCACTATCCATCTGTCGTACTGTTTTATTTTATTACAATACATGTATTTGTGTCGCAATACCACTTCTTGAGGTTTTACTTAGGGCCAATTGGAAGAAGTAGAGTTCTTCAAAGTTTTTCTATTAACTACTGCCGCACCCATCACTATCCATCTGTCATATTGTTTTATTTTATTATAATACATGTATTTGTGTCAATTGAAATGGTTCTACCATGGTAAAATCCCAGTTTATTGAAGCATACATATAACCCTCCCAAATTTCATTCTTATCAAAAGTATCATGTCAAATGAACATAATAGCCAAATTGAAAAAAATACCTTCTTCTGTCCTTTCTCGGCAAATTTGGTACTGTTTCCTGCAAATGCAAACGGCAAAATCAGCAACCCCTCAACAAGCAAAAGATCATTTACAGTCTAGTTCATCCTATTCGGATATTACTCTATTTTACGTGCAAATATATTTTCATACAATTCAGTAAAAATGAATAATTATTCAATTGATATTATTTATTTTAGTTTCTTTAGTAAGCAGTGACTAAATTAAAGTGTAGATAGCAAGATAACTGCACGGAACATTGAATTATGAACAGAGGGATAATGTTGAGCATTAGTCAAGTTGAGTGTAACCTTTTTCATCCCAAATGTCGTAAACAGCATTATTCGCCTTCTCTTCACTCTGCAAAACCAGTGGAAAATAGTAAATACATATAATGAAAATTTTAAAAGAGCTTTTTAATTGTGTCATCTACACCAGAGAAAATGAATATAGATCAGCATGAAAAACAAAAGATGAATCTATCTTAAAAAGTATTTCATTAAATTTAAATTTCAACGTAGAACATAAAGAAAAACATTAAACTTTCACTATTGTCGATTTTCCCAATAAGGGAAACCATGCCTTCTCCACTTCATATATATTTTAAACCTGTTATCTTTCACAACTCCGCTGCAAAATAGGCAGGCCTCATCATTTGATCAATGAAAACGTATATGCAAGTCTAAGGGAGGTCCTACTTCTCAATGATTCCTACAACAAGTTCATATATGAACCAAAGTTATAAAATTCGGCCAAACCTGAAGGATTCTTACTGAATCTTGAGTGTTATTGGAGAACCGGACCAATCACACCAAAACTATCAACATCCAATAAGCATGTCAACCACCAAATCAGCCCCCATTTTTGTTAACATAAACTCTTATTTTGAGCCCAGATATAACTTTTATCATCAGCTTTGAAAATCATGAGGAATATATATTGACAATTGCACTTTTACACTGGATGTGCGCGAACTCCAAAATGATTGCGATGTTAACACTGATTATATAAAAGTAATGAGTCACATAATCAGTAGAAAATCCTTCGTTTTCAATTGCAATTCATCCTAGAATCTGATTCAGAAACAAATCAGCTTTGGACTCAGGCAGGGTTCCATTCTTTGGCATATAAATTGTGGAATCTCAATATGCATGCCCAAGTGATGATTGCAGGTTGGACATGGTATTTCCACAATGACTCCAGCAGCGGGTTAAATTTCTAATGCATTTCGTTTGACATTTTGACCACTCAAAACCCTACACACCTGGCATTGACCACATTTTATGTGTTGGACAAGTCACAAGCAACAATAAAGGAGCCAGATAGGAGACACAACAAGTAACAGCTTGGCATTTGATACATTCTAATTAATAGTTAAAAGCTTATAAGTAAAATAAGCGGTGTATTCTGCAGTGTGTTGGATTATGTGATGTTTTACTGTGATTCAACTACATAGGTGTTGAGTTAATCTGTAACATCCCTCCTGACTACTGAAACTTTTGGTGTTTATGCTTAATTGATGCCCTAGATGTATATCTAGTTTTCATACACAGTAGTTTTGTTTAATTGATGCCCTAGATGATATCTGGTTTTCATAAACAGTGGTTTTGTTTAATTGATGCCATAGATGATATCTGGTTTTCATAAACAGTGGTTTTGATTAAATTGATGCCCTAAATGTATACCTGGTTTTCATTTCCTGCTTATCATGGAACAGTGGTTCGGATATTGTAAGAGGAATGATATAATGATTTACATTCTTATATTGAGTTATGAAATTTAATTATTGCATATATATAATGTTGAGATGACAATGAGTGCAGACTGACTACCTTTCTTGACAAGTGGTTGCAGGAACTGCTTGTACTTCGAAGAAAGGGGGGAGAAAGTATCACCGGGAAAGGGGGATGCAAACATGGTCATCAACTCAAGCTACCCGAATTCCAGAACTGGTAAGTACTGACTAGGTCCAGATTAGTGCAACCTAGGAGGTTTAGGTCTTGACTAGGATCCTAGTTGGTCTTGTGATGTCAGTGAGTCGTATTGTTAGTAATCCAGGTTGGATAGGAACTTGCATCTTAGAAATGTACCTTCAATTGATATTTTGGTCTTATGGTGCTTTGAGTGGTAACTTTTAGTGTTATCATTTCTAACAAAGAATATGGTATATATATATGTAATTGTATGTGTATATGGACGTAACCGTGGAGACATAATTTGTAACTATGTATGTATATATATATATATATATATATTTGGCAAAGATAATAAACTTTAATTATATTAAGAACTATGCAACCTTGGCATTACTTTATATACACAATGCTCTTCACGTAAATGGAAATTTGATTCCACTTATAAAACAAGCTATGTGAATTCTTATAAGTTTAGTAAGCCACAATATAGTGTATGTGGCACAGCAATATATTGGACTGGGAATTAAAATTGTATATGGAATCCATAACGTAATTAAGAGAGGAGCGAATGTTTTTTCAGCCACATCAAGGACTAGGTGGCATGGTGAGACAAATTGTAAAGGAATTTAACTTCAATTGTTACTCATTGCTGGCGTGGAAGAAGTCTTGTAGCCATGATGAGCAGTGGCGCTCATTTTGGAACCAATAAATGAAATTAAATTGGTGATTTTAAGTTAATTTGATCAGCCACCTCATTTTATGACTACCACAGCTTTAAATGGGAAATGAAACTCAAATCAAATTGATATATGTGGATTTGGATGAATTTAGAATTCATTTGATAGGAAAGGTTTCTTTCTTTCTTAAATAGAAAACAAGCGCACTTCATTAGTATCATGGGAGGAGGGAAGAAAACGTACAGGATATAGTGTGAAAGGAACAGAAGCTTGAAAAGGATACGACATTGCTTTGGCTCTGTAGAAGGCAGCCCTCAGATTCTGAGGCTTCCATCCTTTTTCTTTCATCTGCTGTCATAACCATTCGACAGGCATGTACAATTCAGCCAGTTGTTCCTTCTTGTTAGTAAGTGTGAATTATTAACTCGTGGACATAGAAATATGTGAAATTCGGTGTATAAAACGATGAATGCTTTATTTATTTATGGCACCTGTATGAGTCTGGAATGTATATAAGACGGATTCTTTTTCCCTAGCTCACTCTCTGGTTTAGAAAAAGGAAAACGACCAAGAGTTGGCGCAAATTCTCAGCTGAATAGTGAATTACATGGTGAGAACAAGAAAGTTCTTTACCGTTATTAATGGAGTTGTGACTCCTTCCATAGAAGAGCCCGACCCTTAATGTCTCAGTTCTGAGACCAAGTAGGTCAAGACTAAAGAGTATTCTAGAAATAACAAGCCTCAAATGAAGGTTTAAATTTTATAACTCCCATGAAAGGAATCCTGATTGTTAAAAGTGTGTGCGTGTGTGTGTGTGTGTGTGTGTAAACATGCGTAGGGTAACAATTGCTGTGATCTACAGCTGTATACCATAACAGTGACTATGAACTGGTTGGGTTACCTAGAACTACATTAATTAATAGTAAAGGAATTATTGCCTTCGATGTTTCGAAGGAGAACTAAACCAATTCATGTAGTCCAAGAAATTCCAACTGAGTATTGAATGATAGGGACTTATTTAACTAATATACTTGTATGGTATAAAAACAAGCAGCTTACAAATTATGCTGCTGTATACAGGGTTAGATTGTTAACCTTGAGTCAATGACTTTGGAAAAATATTTAACCAGTCATCCAGTAACTATACTTGGACAGATTTGAACAATGCTCTAACATTGGAATCGTTGCATGATAAATGTATGCAGTAAGCTCAACAAGCATGGTTAGAGGACTGTACTACAGGTTCAATTTTGAGATGAACTGATTGCAGAAGAGCAGCAAGCTTATACTTCTATGCTTGTAAGGGTATAGATAAAGATTCCTTATAAGTATATGAGTGTAAGGAGAGTGTTGTATAGCTCTATAAACCATAAGTGTTAAATAAAACTACAATTTAGAAATGCAATCAGCAAACTATATCAGTCAAACAACCAGGATAGGATGGATGGTTTGTGACGAATTTTAATGACTAGTAAACCTCGAGTCTTTTATGCACACAAGCAAGAACTATTATGTATTATAGAGTGCAAGTCGGATTGGCTGAAGAACTAGACAGCATGTTTAACATGTTGCATTAATCCTTGGCCAAGGTGCACTATAGCATGTGTTAGTGTTAGTCAGTTCGTAAGGCTCCGGATACATCCCTAGTCAGGTGTCAAACTAAGTTAGCAGCAGCTACAGGGTGTGACCGACTAAGGCTATCTAGGATCTTACACCAGTTACAGAATGGCTCTTTTATTTCATCCAAACAAATCTTAAAATCTCTAAAAATCCAAACAAATCGTAAAATCTAAAATCCAAAAATCATTAAATCTTAGGTTTACTCTTGTATCTATCAAATCCAAAAATCATTTGGAACTACATTTATCCTTGTCGCTTGTACACATCTTGTATATCCTTTGCATCCTTGTACGTCTCAGTTGGTTTTGTATTCTATCGTCGTAGCTCGGAGTCAGCCCACATCTCATCCTTAGGACAGTCGTATTTAGTTGGGGGCAAGTTCCTAGTCATACTGGGGAATTAGTTCCTAGTCAACCATCTTCCTGAGTGGAGTCAGCCACAAAACCTATCAAATATCAAGTGTTCTGCCACTAAACAACAATGTTCCTCAACAACACCCAACACACAACGGAGTTTTTCAACACCACGAGCTTAAACAAATGGTGTTTCTAAACACCAAATCATACAGACAAACTTTTCCACAACAGCAATCAGAAATGTACACAGGATGGGCGGGCCCATAAAGTCATGGAGTCACACACATGGCATCCACCTTGACTCATCTCAGAGAGTGGATCCACCATGGCTCATCCTAGAGGGTGGAAACAAGGGCTTTCACCTTAGACTTCTCTCTCAAAGAGAAGAATGCAATAACATGCAAAATAATAGATCATAAATGTTGAAACTCATTTTCATCTAAGGCTTCATTCTCCAACATACCAAGTTTATCTCGAAAGTATAAAACCTTCTCTCTAGCAAGAGACTTGGTGAGAATATCAGCCATCTGTTCTGTAGTGATAATGTACCTTGAATAGCATACTTATGCCCTATATCTCTTATATAGTTTGCATCACTCTTGGTGAACCCCAAGTTATGTAGGAGTTAGCATAAAGGCATTTCAGCCAGCACACATAGGACTCAATCTCATGATCATAGTCCTCTGACTGCAAAAACTATCTTTATTGTTGACTCCCTCTAAACCAATATGACTCAAATCCTCTCGATGCTCCCTTTAAATTTAAAGGTCTTCAAAACAACCTCCTGACCTCCTCGTCCAAGGTTGCTTTTAGATGAACTATCAGACTCCCTCTGAATCTAATATCAACCTTCTACCAGCAAGTCGTGTCTTTGTTCTTTAGTCTGCATCAAGCTCTTTTCTTGAATGCCCTTTGATCCAACAACTTATCCATCAATCTAGGAATATCATGACCCAGATAAATGCATAAAAGCCTTCTAGCCCACATCCATGGAACTAAATCATTTGAATCGCAATCCTTTGGCTTTTTATAGTTTCCTGGTCACAAGGGAAACCATCTCGATATGGTATGCCCTTCTAAATCAGAATGATTAAGATCCTTGAAAATCAATTTTGGGAGATCCTCTAGTAGCTCCCTCTGTTACAAAACATACATGGCCCCAATCATGAAAATATCTTGTTCCAAGCGACTCTCGTCATCTGGTACATGATCATGTTGAAATTTTGAGCATAACATTATTCATAGGAGTAGTTTCTCATACACAAATGTACTTGTCTGATTTCATAGTAACATGAGTGAATGTAATAAATTGTGGATTTATCCACGGGCTTGCCAACACCAAACATTCATGATAATCTCAGAAGCTCCAAATACATGCACCAACCTCTTGACCTTCTCATCCAAGGTTGCTTCTAAATGGTATGCGCCTCCTCATGCATGTGCGCGATGCGCAAGGGGATTCAGTACACAGTGAGAGCGCCGGCAATTTCCTTACTCTCATATTTTTCACAATTTATCACATGTAATGAATTGTAATTATGGATGGCTAAGTTCAAATTAATACAGTTGATTCTAAATATTCAACCGTCGACCTGCTGAAAGAGGAAGCAGTAACAATAGTAGGGCCTCAAAAGTCTCAAGTTGCAAAGTTCGTATCAGACGTGGGAGACGCAGGCAATGTGCCGATTGTGTCCTTCTCTGCTACGAATCCCCTGCTTTCCAATTCCATATTTCCATATTTTGTTCGAATGGAGCGGAGCGATGCGTTGAAAATGAAGGCCATTGCAGCCCTCGTAAGGTACTATGCCTAGAGACAAATCGTGGTTGTTTATCCTGACGATGATTTCAGTTTCGGCGCCATAAATTCTCTGAACGATGCGCTGAGGGACATGGGATCTGAAATAGAATATAAATCCTCAATTTCAACAAATGCGACGAGGGATGCCATAAGGGAGGAGCTCTTCAAAATGAATAATATGCAATCCAGAGTGTTTGTTGCTCATATGAACTCTCGTCTCAGGTTGAATTTGTTCGCGGAGGCGCACGACATAGGGATGATGGGTTCCGGTTATGTCTGGATAACGACATATGGCTTTACCAGTCTTTTGGATACTCTGCTCAACTCTTTCACCATGGCATCCATGGAAGGCATTGTTGGAGTGAAGGCTTCAGTTCCCGATTCAGAAAAGCTTAAAAATTTCACTAAAAGGTGGAAACACATATTTAGAACTGAAAACCCAGACGAGGATTACGCCCAGACAGAGCTCAATCAATACGGTTTATTGGCTTATGACAGTGTGCAGAATTCAATATCACCAAATAAATTTCGATTCAATCTTCTTTGTTAATAATGCTATATTATTATGTGTGTGCTGGGAGAAAATGTGATTGCCGAAAAAAGGATTTTGAATCAGGGAGTATAATTTCTCATTCATGGTTATGTCTTGAACCATAATATTTGTAAACCATATATATATATATATATATATATATATATATATATATATATATCCGTTCTAGACATCCATATTTGTATACCTCTGTGCATGATTTCCACAATATGCAATCGATCCTCTGGATTAATACTCTTCAGCATGTATATATGATAATTGGCACATATCCTAGTGTTGGCGAATAGATTTGTCTCCACTTTAATCAAATTCTATATTGACTCTATGCCCTTTTGAAACAAATAATCCTACAACAATTGAGTAAGCATGGGATAATTGCTTCTCTCTGAATTAGGTAAGGTACAGCTCCCTCTTAGAAATATCAAATGAATTTCCAAATTAAACACTAACACATGTACTTTTAACCTAAAAGCACATAAGGATCTCTCGGATACTCTTAGGTATCGAGGTATGTTTCAGGGATTTCAAACACGGAATGAAAAGTTAAAGAAAAGCACAATTCCTTCAACTATCTTAAAATTAATCTCCTACGAAACTGGAAACAAGAATTATTTGGAAAGATAGATGATTACCACACATTTACGAATAACACAGAGTAAGAAATATATTAATTTGCAAAGAAATCAATATACCATGAGTTCAAATACACAGATTTAAACCGAGCTTTGTATTAAAGTATTATGCTTGCACAAAACAAAGTCTAAGACCAATGCAGATTACTGTATCTTCCCATTAAATTCTTCAAAAACAGAAAGCTTAAAACAGTACTGAAAAGCTGCTAAACTAAGTCTAAATCCAAAAAATCTAACCCTTCGAAAGTTTTATGCTCCAGCATATATAGTTTAGCGATCCCGGGAGGCCTCCCTAAAAACTCGGCCTCTCGGATCAACTGAAAGGAACGGTTACAAACCAGTACTAAAAAGAGTAACAGTTTAAAGACAGTTGTCCCATAACCAAAAATAACTTAAAACATAAAAGACTTGCACGATTTCAGCTACTTGTCTTCAGACGTGGCTTCCCGAACTAGCTTCCAGCTCCTGAATGTGCTCACCAGCTCTTGAATTGGATGAGAATGTTGTTGTGAGGCTTTCACACCATCGTCCCATTGTAAATGGGGACCCCCTCTTTTGCAGGCAGTAGGAGTAGTGGTCTTAGGTAGTCTTTGTTGGCGACAGTTTTCAAGCCCCTTGGTTCGGTAAGTGAAGTTTGAGAGTTGGTTTTGGGCGATTTTGGCCTGCTGAGAAGTCAAGTCTGTCTGGAACATGGGCAAGAGTTGTGCTAAATCTTTCCGGAATATGGGATAAAACCAAAGGATTCGTGATGA
>MU227192.1:385691-402366 GCA_018584345.1 Thuja plicata | reverse complement strand
GTTGGGTTGGAAGATAGGTGTTAGTGTGAAAATTCTAAGAATTTCCCTTGAATCATTGCATCTATGGAGGTAGTGCCGCTGGCAAGCTTTCATTAGGTTTGATCCCCATCCATTTGCTAATCTTTCCTTTCCATAGGAGTAGTAGCAGAGCAGTGAGTAGCTTAGTAGTGAGAGTTTGATGAGTGAAGTTGGAAGTGATATAAATTAAGGAGATAGAACTATTGAATATACATTGAAAAGCTAAGTCCCATCGTCATCATAGCTAGAATCTGATATCCTTGAATGAACAACGTAAGCCCGCCGACGTGATTACCAGCAAATCACATTAATATAACTGAGTTAGGATCCACAGGTGTAAGGAACCTTGGAGTTTTTCTCATGTCCTTCATGAGTAAATACTTTTCAAGAGAGGGTTGAGTGTTTGATATCCTGTATCAAGTATTCAATTCCTATATGTTATGTAGTGGTACAAAACTAACATCAACAAATGTAAACCCTTCAGACCAATCAGCTTAGCTCGGCATGCATTATTTTCCCACTTAAGCTCTCGAATCTTCTCTAACTGTCAAGGTAACTACCCTTTGTTCAGGTATAGCATGGATTCTACGTTGGCTATCTTGGTGAAATCCTGAGTCGTTGGTTCTTTTTCCAGGATACTATTCATAGTATCCTCAAAGCTCTTGATCATGGTATCTGCGTTCGTGTTTCCTTCTTCAAACTAGAGGATACCTGACAGATTTACCACTTCGATATCCTTTAATGCATTAGTGTGCATTTCCTTGATTTCCTTTTTGATGGCATGCATGCTCGATACCGCAGTTCTGAACAAGGTACCTTTCCAGCTCAAATTCTTTTTCAATATGAACAGCATGCAAGCATCTACCATCTTCATCAAATTTTCTGATAGGAATTTCACCACTCCGTATTCCTCTATCTCAATAACCTAAGATACAATGGTTGTGCACTTTTCTTCGTCTAACTCCCATCCTGGAACTAAAGTCTGAACTTCTCCAATCAGCACCTCTCCTTCTACATAGGTGGCGACGAACTCCTGAATAAACTTGTTCCCTTCCAATATAACACCGTCGACCCAATTTTTCATTGCTTCCATTAGGGCTCTGCCCTGCTGCATCTGCTTCAGTAACTGTTTACTATCTGTTGAATTGGGATCGAAGTCTTGGGGAGATTGAGCCAAAGGAAATGCTCCAACATCGCTGAGTGAGCTAAGGAACTCAGCCATTGTAACCACAAGTTGTTTGAGTTCACGTTTTTCCTTGCCATCTTTTTGAGATCGGCCGAGCATGTGGTCTGCTGAAAATTTGAACAAGTGGTCCCCTGGTATCTCTGTTCAGTACACCGAACTCCATCTTTGTAACCTCGAAATCTTATGTCGCAGGTTCATGAACTCCTTCCTTTTGCTTTAAGGTTGCGATTTTGGGGGTCACCTTTCCTGTAGTGGGATCTGTAGTTAGCCTCACATTACTTTTAACCCTTTTTTGCCTTTGGGGCACGAGCAGCATACTTGGTAACTATCTCTTTGACTGATAAGCAGACAGGCTTAAAGCCGCATTTTCTATTCACTGAATCTGTCAGCCAAGGGGGAACTGTACTACAAACCAACCTATTATCAGTTGTCTTGGCAGGTGTTACATTCTCTTGTTGAACTTCAGGTTTATCAGTAAACACCTTTTGATCTTTCTTATCGTGTTTCGATGAGAAAGAGATGTCTTCATCATTGACGTCAATATCAATATAGCTGGAATCTGGAGAATCCATTTGTGCTCAACCTTCAGACCTGGTTCTCAACCTTGTCCGACCGAGGTGAGGTAGGATGTCCACTGGAGGTTACTTTCTTTTTAGACGAAGGAATATTACCTACATGAGTGATCAAGAGGGGAACGTTAGAAGGATTAGGTAACACTTCAACAGAGACGGAACTTGCATTAGATTTCTTAGGAGACGTAATCCTTGTTCTGTCTTGTTTTCTCTTTTTTAACCAAACATCTGTGTAGACTAAAATGAACCTAGCCCTTAATTTGATGTCCTCCTCTTCTTCCCTTTTCCAGTCTACTTCTGGCAAAGCCTCTGTGTTTGAACCATCAAAGACAGGTTCAATGATTTCAAAATTATCTTCGTTCAGGCCAGCTACGTTGAACTTCAGCTACAGGATTTTGATCTGGATAATCTATAATCTAGAATGATCCCTCTTTTTAATTGCCTCTTCATCTCCAATAACTTCCCACAAATCTTCAATATGCGGGTTCAATTTCGACTGGGTACCCAAGTTGAAAGCCTGCCTTGAGAATCCTTTGTTGTCAAAACCTCTCCTTGGTACATAAAATTGCATGTGAAAACCCACCAAATTACTGCCTATCACTGAGGCGTCGATCATATTCTTGCATGTCATAGTTCCAAGTTTAACTGGGAACATAGAATCCCATTTCTGCTCTGGAAGATTATGTTTTATCACTGTGAACATATGTCTGTAAACCTCTGCTAAAATAAAGCAATCAAAGCTGAAATGAACATCTGTCTGTAAACCTCTGCTAAAATGAAGCAATCAAAGCTGAACCTTGGCAATTTAAGGGGTTCTTCATCAAAACCCCCAACTCTCACGTAGGTGAACTGTGGAAACTGAATATAGAAACTACCGTAACGCTAAACCAGTTTTTGTGCTTCTGGGGAAATCATCTGATTTGGGGTTCCGGCTAGCTGGTAACACAATTTCCGAGGAAGACATCATGAACTCTTTTGTAGTCCTCTAGGACTCTGTCTCTCCTCAACAAGGGGCAATATTCAAAAATGCTTGTCTTCGCTCCATGGTTCATTGGTTATCCCGGCAAGATCTTGAGTGCATGCAAGACAATATGGCTTGAAGCAAGCCACTAGACATGAGCTCTAGAGTATGTGTTTTCTCTACATAAACTTTTAAATTTTCTATCATCCCCTCTACTTCAACTCCCAACAAATCGGTGTCTGTGATCACCGGGGCTCTACATTCTAAATTCGCAGTATTTCAGAAGAAATGCATGCTAGACCTCATTTTCCTCTCCCAAAACAAATAAAGAACTGCAAATCCCTTGAAAACAAACTACCACGCAGAAAATAGGAAGCAAAAGAGGCTTTTCGGCATTTACCTATACTTTGTCAACCCAGGAAAACAAAAACCTTTTGTCCTTCACAGCAGAGACTCCACAACCTAGCTCTGAAAAGAAATAAGCTGAAGGACATAATTTTAAAAAATCTCACCCTGCCGAAATATAACCAAAGAGAATGAATATTAAATGCGGCATGTAGACTAGCATGGAGTGAATCTGACAAAGTGACGTCTGGCGATTGCTTCGTTTAATCAAGCCACTTAAGTCATTATTACTTTCCATTTAATGCCACTACTTCACTCGTGCTGAAATAACGTCCGCCTTAACTCACATTGCTAGCTCGGAATTCCCCCGTGGCTACCATTTCTTCAAAGCTGATTGTACCATCATTCCGATAATTACTGCTCTGACGTGTCACGTCACCTGTCACCTCAGTTGTCACATCAATCTTTGAGTCTGCTGAATCTTCCTTTGAACTTCTTTGAACTACTTTGAACCGAGGTTCGAAGTGGTTCGAAATGGTTCGCTGTCGCGGCATGACATAGCACAGGTCCCACCTACAATCACCGACGTTAGACCAAAACCTTTGATTGAACTACTTTGAACTGTGGTTCAAAGTGGTTCATAAAGAATCAATAACTTCCAACACTTGGCCAAGAAGAGCCGACTTCAACAAGACGGGTTCATGAAACATTGAGGCGATTAACTCAAAGGCAAAGCCGACATTGAAAGACTCTTTTAACATGAACTTTTCTGAAAAGGAGGAAACCAGGCAAGAATTAAATATACCAAAAAGGTCAAGGACACTTTTACCATGGCGACTCAAATAGACCCTAACACCTAGGAATATAGCCGGCGTCCATATGCAATCTTAAGTGCTATCGGTCTGGAGTAAACATCTTTGAATTCCCCGATAGGTGAATGATATCTTCTAATGTTCTAAGTGGTCTGAGGGTATGAAGATTGGTATTCCTTCTCATAGTTGTGCATCGATGGCACTGCTTCTGCTCGTCCCGTTGCTATTGTCGTTGATGGTGCTGCTCCTACTCTTTCCGCTAGGTTGTCGGGAGACACCCGATGTAGAAGTACCCAAACATATCAATGCAAGACTATCCCTATAGTCTAACATGGGTTGTGCAAGCTTCTCGCTAACAGCATAGTCGATATTCCTTGATGAATTGATTTGAATACTTGTTTGATACTTTCTTACATTTGCAGGCTGGCTCTGATACCATGTTGAGTTTTAGGATCACTGCAAATGTAATAGCACTCTCTATATTTTCTGTGTGTTTCAAATGCAGCAATCTTTCTTGCATTTATATTGAGGATGAGGCTAGGAGAGACATGTCCCTTCATGGGACATGTCTATTCATTAATCAATCATTTATTAGACTAATATAAGTTTGCATAATTAATAATATATATAATATAACATATATATATACAAATACAATATATTATTATTTTTCAATATCTAAGTATTATATGTATTCTAAATGATCATACGACTGAAGCTACAGACATTAACAACTTGAATTAATGATCATGTCTTCTGAGTAACTCAATGATGTTAGTGTACTAGAGAAACAAGGAGACACGAATTTTCTTTGTCTGTTGTCTGTTATTATCAATTTTTGCTTATCATGTCTTCTGAGTGACTCTATGATGTCTTTGTACGAGAGGAACAAGGACAGGGGACATGATCTTTTTCTTTGATTGTTGCCTGTGGGAATTGTGCTAATGATCTTTGAATGTCAAATATTTGTGGGTGTCTATACACAAGTGCCTTCATACATCTAATAAGCATCAAATCGTGCAAAATTGCTACATAAATGCTTAGATTATGACGTACCACACATGCCTCGACTCCAAATATTTGTACGCCATAGTGAGGTTTGTTAATGTTTTCAAATTATCACAAGGAATACGCAATCTATAAAAGTCTTTCAAACACTAAGCACAAGATATAAATATGAAATCACAAAGGAGAGATAGTACCCGGAAATCAAACTTCAAGTTCTCCAATGTGACTTCTATGGATGTTGAATTTAGCCCACTTGGAGCTTCTTCCAATTCTAATTGATCCTAATCAGCATTCAGATCTGACTTTGAAATAAATTCGATCTGCACCTATGCCTCCAAGGACTGTTATGAATCTGCCTTTGAATGTCTTTAATGTGCTATCAAATTCGCACCTTAGGACTGCTTCAATTCATCCTAATTTGCCCTTCTTGGACTGCCCTAATTCGCACCTTGGAATGGCTCAAATTTGCCCTTCTAGGGCTGCAACAATTCGCCCTAATAATCTGCTCAATGTTGTCCAAGTTCGCCCTTCTAGGGCTGCTACAATCCGCCCTTGTATAAGAGCTTAAAAGGTTTGTTCCAAAATGTAGTTCGCTGCTAGTATTTTCACTCCTAGATAAGCTCATCTAAAGATCTTGCTGAAGGAAGAAGGCAACGTTATGTTTTTGGTTGCTTCTTACCTTTTCCAAGTCGCTCTAATATATGAGCTTATTAAGATAAACTGTTGGCCTCCCAAGTTGGCCGACTTGGGTCCATAATAATAATATATTCTTTTATATTATTTGCTCCATATTTAATTATTAAAATCAATCCTTAAAAATAAATATAACCTTTTATATTTATTATTATTATCCAACCGATTTTATCATAATTAAATATATCAATAATATATCCAATATATTAATTATTATTATTGCCACTTTGTCCAATGCATTGATCTTTGCCGTAAAGGCCAAAACATTAACAAGGTTAAAACTATTTCCATGTCTGTTTTCGTAGAGCAATTTCTTAGTATTGTGCAAAATCGGTTAAACCTACTCAAAGATATGAACGATAAAGGGTCATTGTGGGCACATCAAAATGTTAGTCCAAGGATGTGAACGAACGGGTCATTGCAGACAACAACATCATTGCACAATAACATAAAGAACTCTTGTTTTTTTGCTTGCTTGCAACTAAAACCTAACAACTAACAGCTCTATAATTTGAAAAAGCATAACAAAAGATCGAAAGAATGACGCTCATGGAAGGTTGCATCTCATTCTAGGGGCATTCATTTCATTCTTGCATTCATCTAGCTTGATCAAAATCACCTCAAGGAAGGAAATCTATCTTCAACATGGTTGAGTATCACATCTAAGATCCTTGAATCTATCATCATTGTTGAACATTATTTTTGCAACATCATTATCGGGAGCTCAATCGAAATGGATTCTAAATCAATCTTCTTCATCATCAACATCAATCCAATATTCTAAATCAATTCAACATTTTCTCGAATAATCATCCAACATCATTCAATTTTCTTCTATCACATTTCGAGCTCGCTCCCGAGGGGGCATCATAATCAACATATCATTGCATCTGGATCATCAAACAACTTTGTTATCAAATCAAATTTTTGTCATCAAATCAAACATCGAATTGAATCTAGCAACAATCATCGATCAAATCAGAGATTTTGTCTAATCAAATCAAATCACATTATTAGGGGGCATACGAGCTTCATCAAAATCCATATCAAGTTGATAGTCTCTTATCAAAATCTTTGTCAGCGTGTGACTTTAGAGCCATATCAAGTCACTTGTCTCATCAATTTCTAATATCTTCAGTATCATTCAAGCAAGTAATCAGTTTCATCAACATCATATCAAACTGGTTACACTAGCTTTTATCAATGATCTCTTATCCAACATTGCATCAAACATAAACTCATATCGAACATCAGACATCAGTGATCGATCATTGCATTAGTCCCACGATCAGAGGCAACATCAGATATTCTTTGAATGAACGCATTGTTCGCACATCGATTCAAAGAGGGGCAAATGTAATCACCTAAAATTTGTCTAGCATAATCAAAGGCCTAAATCTCAATCAATTGCCCTAAATGCTAATTAAAAGATTAAATCCTAATCATGATCAAATCAAGCTAATCATTCAACAATGTTCATTCATCAAGGATCATTCATTAATTAATTCTCCTAAGCCATTTAATCAAGTTCACACTCAAAAATCCCATGGCTAAGGAAATTGATTAGTTTGATTTAATTAATTGTCCTATTATTCACTCAACTCACAAAAGGACAAACAAGTTGATTTCAACCAATGAGCTTCAATCACATGGATCACTCAAGGTCCTAATCACAACCACTCATTGTGGATCAATCTCAACCATTGAATTCAAATTCAAATCTTTCCCTCCAAAGAGGAAATCTATAAAAGCAACCTTCATCGAGGCATTTCATAAGCTAGATCATTTTAAAACCTAGGTTATGCTAATTTGAGTTTATCAATTGCATCCATCTAGCTTCATCACTCATCCTTGTCAATTCTATCAAATTTGCATTCATGTAGATGCATTTTAATTGAATCTTCCATTTCACCAATCTAACATACATTAATCTGAGAGCACTAACAATTAGACCATAATCTTCATGACTAGGAAGCAATAAGTCGCTTTCAGTTGTGTTTTAATGTTATTTGATTAATTTCTTACGAACTAAACAATTGAGCTAATGATTCATTGAAGTGTTGTGTTGCAGATACAACTTACCACAATATTTACACACACAATGACCATGTTTACATCCCTTACGAAGGGTTGAGCCCGCTTCGAGTAGGAAGTGAGCAAGAGGGATCGATAATAGATCCATGGTTGGGTGGTAAAATGCCCCAATAATACTTTCCCCCAATGTTGCATTGTGGAACATAAAAAAAGACAGAATGGATTCCATATTGATAGTTATGCTCAGTAAGAACTCGTTTCCCTTACTTCGTATTTTTATATCAAGTTGATGATAAAGATAATACATCTTGAGAGTTTTTTCTTGAGAAATTTTTATGATTTAGTTAATGCAATTGTTTTAAATAGGTTTTAAGAAAAAAAAAATCAATATTAGAATGTTAGCTTAAATTTGTTCTTACAAGTTCATTTTCATTTATATGTTTATATCAGTTAGTTGTTATTATCTTGCTTAGAACATTTAGCATGTTACACAATCACATTCCCTAATATTTCATGAGTAGTGGTTCATGGGAACTCATCTCTTCTGAACACTGTGAACCTAGACGCAACTAAGTCCTATGTTAGCCCTTCAAGCTCATGAGAGATAGGTTCTTGTGAACTACTACTCATGAAACATGGGTCAATGAGATTGACTCCAAAACTACACAGTTCAATCCAAATAAAACATCACAGAGTTTCTAAGTAATTTAATATTTCACCATACAAATATTGCCAGTTAGTCAAATTATCATATGCTTGTGGTAATATCATCATACATGTTGATAATATTGTAATATAATTCTATTCATAAAGGACTGGGCAGCCATATTTGTGATAATTTTAAATTATCACTAATAATAGGCATCTAAACATTGTAAACAGAAGTAGGTTTACACGTGATGTTTCCACAATTGATAATATTTCTCAAATATTATTTCTCAATTAAACTGTTTCCATTATTAATAAACTTTGCTCCCATGAAGGATCTTAATCAAAAATGTGATATTTCCACAGTCCATAATAGTTTTTGAATAATTATTTATGGATTAGATTGTGTTCCATTATCAATAAACTTACCTCCCGAGAAGGGTCTTAATAGAAAATATGATGTTTCCCAAGTCAATAATTGTTTTTGAATAGTTATTTCTGGATTTTTATTAAATACCAGAACACAGTTTAATGCAAAAATAATAATTCGAAAACTATTATGCAAGTGTGGAAACACCATATTTCTGATTAAGACCCTTCATGGGAGGAGAGTGTTGGTGATATGTAGCTGCAGGAGTTATCTTCTACCTGCGATGGTTGTCACTGTGATATGACTTTGTTTCTTCCTTCGTTCTTAAAGTATCTCATGCTATGTATTCGTTCATATGTTTATTCTTATTCTCTGATGAACAGTTCAAGAAATATGGACAGTCACATCTTGCAGATGAACGGTTCAAGAAAATCAAAGAGTCTTCTATTTGTAAATGAGCAGTTCAAGATAGATGAAGTGCCACGCCTTTGAAGAGTCACGGCAGTTCTCTATGTGACACGGCAATCAGAACTTGAAGTGAAAATCATTTTTTGTGCGACGGTGATGAGGGGTCTTGAACGGCATTTGTTGTGCATGTTCAGTGACAGTTATAAGGTAATTCTTGTTCTGAAACATTGATTTTTGGTCATTCTGCGCTATTCACATTCTACGATTTTTGTAGGCATTCACTCACATTCTACGATTTTTGTAGGCGTTCATTCAAGAGATTGTCGTTGATGTTTCGTCTGTGATTATTGTGTGTATAGCATCAGTGGTTGTTATCAAAGTATTCCATGTGAAGCATATGTCTTGCAGGTTCAATATATTGTAAAAGAGCATTCTATGTATGGATTGTTAAGTGTTAACAGTCTCAGTGAAAGATTTATTATTGTTTCAGCTCGTGAGCTTTGTATTCAGACTTCTATTATTATTCAATAAAGTATTGTTTTTGGTGTGGCTGGGTTTTCCCCTCAAGTTGGAGGGTTTTCCCAGGGTAACTTTCGTGTTTTGTGTTTTGAGTTATCTACTCTTTGTTTTGTGCCATTTCTGCTATTTCTGTTTTGTGTCACGTCTTGCAGATGAATGGTTCAAGAAACTCGAAGAGTCTTCTATTTGTAAATGAGCACTTCAAGATAGATGAAACGTCACGCCTTTGAAGAGTCGTGGCAGTTCTCTATGTGCCACGGCAATCAGAACATGAAGTGTCAATCATTTTTTGTGCGACAGTGACGAGGAGCCTTGAACAGCATTTGCTATGCGTGTTCAGTGACAGTTATAAGGGAATTCTTGTTCTGAAACAGCGATTTTTGGTCATTCTGTGTTATTCACATTTTGCGATTTCTGTAAGCATTCAAGAGATTGTCGTTGATGTTTCGTCTGTGATTATCGTGTATATAGCATCGGTGGTTGTTATCAAAGTATTCAGTGTGAAGCATATGTCTTGCTGGTTCAATATATTGTAAAAGAGAATTCTATGTATGTATTGTTAAGTATTAACAGTCTCAGTTAAAGATTTATTACTGTTTCAGCTTGTGAGCTTTGTATTCAAACTTCTATTATTATTCAATAAAGTATTGTTTTTGGTGGGCTGGGTTTTTTCACTCAAGTTGGAGGGTTTTCCCAGGGTAACTTTCGTGTTTTGTGTTTTGAGTTATCTACTCTTTGTTTTGTGTTATTTCTGCTATAAAATCAACAGAGAGGTTATTAATAACAGAACAAAGTTTACTTATGCTCTAAGTTTGTTTTACGTAAAGATATTTATGACTTATATATAATAATATTTTTTTATTTATGTATAGATACATTAAATACATTAGCAGACCCTATTTCAAATGTGTATTATTTATGGTAGTTTTGCACATTTGCATCATATCTAGTATTTTGAATTTAATTCTTGTTTTCAAGCTGCATATATATGATTTTTATATGTTTTTTGTATGGATATATCCAAAGCATACGTAACCATACCCAGTTCTAGTTTGGAAACTTAGTTTTCCATAGTAGACTTTCAAATATCGCTTCTATATCTTATTTTTATTATTACATATAATTTTGAATGATACATTGTCTTGATGTAGGAGCATTTGTATCACCCACGCTCCTGCATCATCTAAAATAAGGTCATTCAAATTTTGCTATTCTTGCTCTAATTATGTGTTGTTAGAGTTGTTTTCTAGTTTCAAGCTTATATTTGCTATGACAAGGCCTATGCAAGTCCAACTTGGAATCAATCTGGCTCCCTACCTGCATGGCGTCTTTTTATAAAAAAAATTCACTCTTCCGGGCCCCACATGGCTGGCACTTCGCCTTCATTCTAGACATTTTGTAGAAGGCTGTGTGTTTATCTGCAACTACAGACAGGTTCTTTCATCGTGGCAATCTATTGTTTAGCATTTACTACCTTCACTCCTATTTCTAGCAGATTGTGGGGCACACCTATATTTTGCGTAATTCCTTATGGGATCATAAATAATTCCCCATACATTTCTTGACGGTGATTGTTGGTTTTTGTCAAACATTTTATTCCTATGCCTATTTCCCAATTGTGCCTCTTAAGGCTAGCAATAAATTATTTATTCAAGGTGATTGGTTCTAGAAAAACAAACATATGTATGAAAAGATAAACAGGTACAAGTAACAAAATCCAAGGAGAAAAGAAGCAGAAAATTATCTTGTTGCTGGTCCTTGAGGAAGTGTGGTGATCAAGCAGAGATACTGGGAGAACTTCTTAGTTGTTTGCACTAGCCTATTGCTAGGCTAAGTACCTGAAACAAATTGTAATGTGATTTTTGAACAATAATTTCCGAGTTGATTGTTGCTTTCATTTTGTTTTTTGTAGCTTGGTGTATGTAGAGCTGCTAGGATCTTCTGCCTTTCACTAGGCACAAAATCCTTATCCGCATCAAACAATATCAAAGTCAATCAGCTCACTGGAATGTTGACCTTTTCGGAGGAGTCAATCTTGGACAACTCTGAAAAAAAGTAGTGTGTTTGAGGATCTCATGACTGCAAATTTGAAGCGGAAGACACAGATCATAGAGATAGACAAAGACACAAAATAAATGTTAATATAGCAAAAAATGTTAAAACCAATGGCAACTACATTTGAAACAATAGAGGCAAAATATAGAAGAGGTGTGGATGTTGATGACATAAGTAAAGAAGCAATAAGCCAAGAGAGAAATAAAGGCTACATGAATGAATCATTCTTGAGAGCAATGTCACATATAAGAAATAGAAGACAAATGGATATTTCATGTTCTAATGGAAGCTTAAGTTCTAAGGAGCTCACAGATTGGATTTCAGATATGGAAAAATAATTTGATTTTGAATCAATAGAAGACTCAAAGAGAATAAAATTTGTTAGTACTAAATTGAAATGGCATGCATCTCTATGGTGAGAACACGTGCAGAACAACAGACAGAGGATAGAAAAAGAGAAGATCCAATTATGGTATTAAATGGTTGCAAAATTGAAGGCAAAGTTCTTACCAACAAATGACCACTTGAAAAGATTAAAGCAATTACAAAACTCGAAACAGAAAAAGATGAATGTCAAGGACTACAGAGGAGTTCTATAGGCTCAATATTCAAGTTGATCATGTTGATGACAAGGAAAAGATTGCACAACACAATAAGAGCTCTAAATGTCAAACAAAAATGTGTTTAGCATGATTCAAGTAAATTCAATAGAGAAGACATATCAGTGTGCACCTTTAAAGAAAAAGATAAAATGGCCAAAAAGTAGGAAAGCAACTCAATAGGAAGACGAAAAATCCTTTAGGGGAAGAAGACAGTTCAATGACAATAAAGGACAACATGCGAAAGAGAGGGAACAAAAACATCCCAAAATGTAAATTCCAATCGAAAAACAAGATAAGGGAGAAATTCCTCAAGAGGAAAAGAGAACTATAAAAGAGGAAAAAGTAGAGAAATCACCTCTTATAAATGTCAGGGAGCTAGTTATAGTCTTCAAATGTCCCCAATCATAGCAAGAAAGCGTAGAAATGGAGCACATTGCCTAGGTTGATGAGAGCATAGCATCACCCAGCATATAGAACAATCAGAACAAGGAGAGTCTCCCATGATGAAAAGAGTGTTATTAAAGTCATTGAAATAAGTAAATTAGCCCACACAACAAAATAATCTATTCAGGACCATATGCAAGTCCAAAAGAAAACGTTGCAGAGGAGTCGTAGGTAGTAGAAGCATAGAGAGCTTGGTGTCCATGAAGATAAAGGAGAAGCTCAAGCTAAAGAGTATCAAACACCTTGGTCTCAAGGTTGTAAAAGAAACATCAACTCCCAGTAAGTGAGCAATGTTTACTAGATCTTTAGATTGGTGCACATAAATGTGAAGAAATGTGTGATATTTATGTTCATGGTTGTTTGTCACATCTTCTTAGGTAGAACATGGCAATATGACAAGGGAACTATGCTTAATATAAAAACAAATACCTACACTACCATAAAAGAGGAAAAATAATTCACATGGAGAAAAAGTGGAACGCAATCCAAATTTATGCTTGGTTTCAAAAAGACAATCTTTAAAAGATATAACAAAGGAATGAATGTGTTATGCTTTTATTCTTGACCTATAGGAGTTAGGACAACAACGGAAAAGGATGAAGTTCCACCAGATGTGAAGAAATTATTAGAAGAATATGCAAAAATTATTTCATAGGAGCTAAGATACTGATGCGCTCTCCTTAGCACTGTATGGGGGAGTGGATGCGAGCTGGTGCTGAAGCCGGCGCGGATGCTATGTGGATGCCGCTCGGATGCGCATCCCAGGCATCCAGACGCATCCAGATGCCTGGGATGCGCATCCGAGCGGCATCCACAGAGCATCCGGGCGCTTCAACGGGCAACTGCCTAGAAAAAAAAATAATAATAATAATAATGTTTTTTTATTAATTTTTGCCACTTAAACCCCTTCAAAACATGTGCAAAATAGATTTATTTAATCTCTTTTTTTCTTCTAAACCCTAAAACGACCCTAAAAGAGGTCTTCCAAACTATTCTTATCTCATTTTTTTGCAGCTGCACTCTCTTCTCATTTGTCTCCATTTTTGCATGTTGAAGGCAAAGTGATTCTTTTCGAAAAGGATCGTTCGTAGGGCCAGAGGTTGCTTCCACAAAGGAGTTTTGTGCATCTAAGGTAAGCATTTGATCCCATTCTTGAGTCCTTGAATGGATTTTTTAAAGATTTTGATGAATATTTTAAAGTTTGGAAAAAAAAATTCAAGTTTTTTTTAAAAAAAAATTTAAAAGAAGTAAAGAAACAAGTTTAGCTATCCATTTTAGTATTTTTGTATCATGTTTTTGCACTTGTTTGGTTGATGTTCATGGTTTTTTTTCTAAATTAAGTTTATTTAATTTCTTAATATCTTATTAGCAAAGCAAGAAATTACGTTGTATTGTGCAAGAATGGCCACCATCGATAGTCAAAGTTCAATGGCAATGAAGGAGGTGATAATTTCAAAATTGATGTAGGATCTCCTTTATGGAGACATACCACAAGAATACAACAAGTTTCAAGAGGTGGTTCATATCTTTGGAAGTGTAAATATTGTGAAAGTAACAAAGGTAAAGCATTCAATAGCTCATATTCCCGGGTCAAACTTCATTTTATGGGCCCTGCTGGTAAAGGGATGGTTATGTGCAAAGGCTCAAGTCGGAAAGGGATGTCAGATGCACAAATAGCATCATATGTAAAAGAACAAGAGGCTGCTGATAATTTGGCTAAAAGATCCAAAAAAAAAATTATCAACCTCCAACCGGAAAGAATAAAAGTAAAACACAATTACCCATTGAACCAATTCATTCCTCCAAACATCCATTCTTGCAAGTGCCTGTAACAGAAAAGAACGAGGAAGAAGTAGAAATGACAGCCCACAAAAGGGTCCATTAGACATTGCATTTAAAATGGAGGCAAGAGAGCGTGTTGATGAAGCCATTGCACGTTGCCTCTATGCCAATGGTCTTCCTTTAAACTTGGTAAGATCACCATATTGGAAGGAAATGGTGGCCGCCATCAATAAGGCACCAGCTAATTACACAAGTCCCGGGGGTATGAAAAGGTGCGTACCACTCTATTGCAAAAAGAGAAGACTTATGTAGACAAAGCTCTTCAACCAATTAGAGCTTCTTGGAAAACTTCGGGTATAACTATTGTGTCTGATGGATGGAAAGATACAAGAAACCGGCCATTGATTAATGTGATTGCAATGTCCACCAAAGGGGCAATGTTTTTGAAGGCAGTTGATTGTGAAGGGAAGGGGAGATGAAGGATGCAAATTTCATTTCTAGAATTCTCATTGAGGCCATAGAGATGGTGGGTGGTGAGAATGTGGTCTAGGTGGTTACAGACAATGCCAAAAATTGTAGGGGTGCAGGTGCTTTGGTTGAGAGTTGGTATGAGCATATTTTTTGGACACCATGCACTCCCTCAACTTGAGATTGGGTGAAGAAATATACCACATGTCACAATCCATTTTTAGATCATCCTCCAAATTGGAGTTGCTGAAGGTAAATTGTAATTAGTAAATTTTACGTTCATGTTCATTTATCAAATTATTTAATTATATATAACTTTGTCTTTGCTTGATATTTATTAACATGTTAACTTGCTTAGGTTGCTGAGACCCGATTTGCATCTCATACTATTGTTATGAGACAACTTGTCAAGGTGAAAGAGGCATTGAGCCAAATGGTTATTTCTAACCAATGGAGTATATGGAAGGCTTCAAATTCAGAGAGAGCCCAAAAGGTCAAGGCTTTGGTCTTGGATGACAATTGGTGGGCTTGTGTGCAATTTGTATTGAATTTCACCGAGCCTATCGTGACTATGCTCCGCTTTGGTGATACTTATACATCTTGCTTGGGGGATGTGTATGATGGCATGGACACAATGGTGGAGAAGGTAAAATTTGAAATACAAAAACATGAGAATGACCCCACAGAATGTAAAGCCTTATGCAATAAGGAGGAAGAAATCATTCATCATCGTTGGGAGAAGATGACAACCCCATTGCACCTCCTTGCATATGCCTTATCTCCAAGGTACTATAGCGAGGAAGTACTTGCTCTGCCAAATAGAATTGCACCTTATGCGGATGAAGAAGTTGCTAATGGGTGCTACAAAGCTTTTGTAAGACTCTTCCAAGATGAAGAAATGCAAGAAAAAGTGAGGCTAGAATTTAGCTTATTTGCTTCAGGACAAAAACTTACTCCGTATGCAATAAAGGACCAAAATAACATGGAGATGGGAGTTGTCACATGGTGGTACATGTATGGTCAACCATACAAGCATCTACAACCTCTTGCAATCAAGATCCTCTCACAAGTTTTTTTGTTTTTTTGTTTTGTTTACCACTTGTATTCTACAATATAGTGTTTAACATTCTTTAATTTGCTTTTCATTTGTATGTTTAATTTTGTGAACACTATCCAGGTTGCAAGTTCTTCTGCTGCTGAACGAAATTGGGGTACATACTCCTTTATCCATTCAGTAAAGCGCAACCAGCTGGGCTCAAAGAAAGCTGAGGACTTGGTTTACATTCATACCAACTTGCGTCTTTTGTCTCGTAAGGAGGATCAATATAAGGAAGGGTCAGCCAAGCTTTGGGATGTAGCCCCTGAGTGTGCAAACTTGGATGCAACAATTCAGGATCTGACTGCAATCTCAGATGATGATGATAATACCAACTGGACACATGGTATTGGTGCATCTAGCACCAATGGAACCATTTTAGCTTCAAATGATCTTGAACTTGCAGCAATTGGAGATGATGAGAATGTGGATTTTCTTGAGAATCCTTATGATTGTGAATCTGATTAGTGAATCTTGACTCTTGACTCTTGATTGATGAACATTGAATCATGAACTAAGTTTTGATTTTGTAGTTCAAATTGCATTTGAATCTTGAACATGACTAATTAGTTATTGAACTTGTTTCAATTTGAATATTTGTGTCTTTGAAGTTTTAACTTTTAAGTTGAAGTGTTGAACTATCAAATATGAAAT
>MU227192.1:340097-381373 GCA_018584345.1 Thuja plicata | reverse complement strand
TATTATTATTATCCAACCAATTTTATCATAATTAAATATATCAATAATATATCCAATATATTAATTATTATTATTGCCACTTTGTCCAATGCGTTGATCTTTGCCGTAAAGGCCAAAACATTAACAACATGTTGCCACATTATTCTTATACAAGATAGTTAAGACTCCATGGAATACCAAAATGTAAAGTATCGGATCTACACACTAAATTTGTGGGTCACTGTCCCTGCACTTTGTGGAAGCCTATCATTCTCAAGCTGATGGAAAGTTGTCCACAGAAGTTTAGGTAATATGCAGAAATGACTGGTTGGAAAGAAGCTCCCTCAATAGATTGGATCTTGGCATAGGAAGAATTTGCTTATAATAACTCAATAAATAGGAGTACAGCTAAAAGCCCTTTCCAATATGTGTTTGGGCACAGCCTAAGGAAGGTAGATAACTTGAGTAATATTGCTAGCTTGGGTAGAAAAAGAGTTGCAGTAACTAATTTCCATGATCCCATACATGAGTTGCACCAAGTAGTTATGAAGAATGAAAAATATAGTGAAGTACAAGATACATGCAGATCTCAAGAGAATTTGGACAATAATTCAAGTTGGTGACATGGTGTTTGCTCATTTGCAAAAAAAAAGATTTCTCCAGGGTAACTACAATAAGTGAGAATGGAAGAAGATTGGACTATGTAAAGTCTTTAAGAAGTTTACGTCTAATGCCTGTGAGATAGAATCTTTTGAAGGTGTCTCACTTCGCCAATTTTCAAAGTTGCTGATTTGGAATGGAAGAAGATTGGTGGTAAAGTCTTACAGATGCTTACATCTAATGCCAGTGAGATAGAACTTTTCGAAGGTGTAGATTTTTCGCCTGTTTTCAACGTTGCCGAAATGTACAATTATTATGTAGGCAAACTAAAGACGAGGAAGGAGTGAATCTTGATTATCACAAGGAAGAATGCATACAGCAATTGCCTGAAAAGGAACGAGATGAGATTGAAACATTAATAGCTTCCCATGTAGTCAAGAAAACAACGGAAAAGAGATACACGGAATAGTAGGTAAGACGGAAGAACAAAGCAGAAGATGAGGCAACCTGGATGAATGTATCCAAGGTAGACAAGCGTGGAATTTAGATACCAAATTTCGTAAAATGTTCATCAAGTTGCCAAACCCATGAAACATTCCACTTACTCAGAATGTCTAATGCAAAAGCATTTGAGTCACCCAGAATCCTGCATCATCCAAAGGACCAAAAGCATTTGCTCTAGTTATCTGTGTTTCAAGCTGTTTTCGTGTTTCGGGCTTATAATGGCTGTGACAGTGTATATGTAATTCCAAGATAAAATTATGTCTAGCTCTCCCAACTGTGTGGCATCTTTTCTTTTCTTTTTTTACCTATTTCTAGGGCCTACATGGCTGGCACTTTGCCTTCATGCTGGGATTGTGAAGGAGGTTGTGTGTATTAACTGCAACTAATGACAGGCAAATTCTTTCATTGTAGAAATCTGCTGTTTTGTTGATTACTCCTTCCACTCCTATTTTCTAAAATCATGGACTGCCGTCAGCACATCTATTCTGGGCAATTACTTATGGTGTTGTAGTTAATTACCACCAGCCCCCCCCCACCCCAAGCAAATTCTGACAGGTGGTAGTTGTTTTCTGTCAAGTGTTTTATTCGTATACCTATTTCCTGATCGTGCCTCTTAAGGCTAGCAGTGGCCTGTCTACTTTAGGCGGGTGCTTTATATAAAAATAAATAAAAACACATGTATGAGAAGATAAATAGGTACAAGTAACAGGTATTACGGAAGAAAGCAGAAAATTATCTTGTTGCTGTTCCTCATAGGAGTGTAGCAATGCGGCAGAATTATTGGAAGAATTTCCAAGTCGTTTACAACTTTAGACTGCCCTATTGCTAGACTGCATGCCTGAAACAAACCATAATGTGATTTCAGATCTATAATTTCTGAGTTGATTGTTACTTCCATTCTCCATGCTGTATTTTGTAGCTTACTGTGTGTAGAGCTCCTAGGATTAGATGCCTTTCACTGGGCACCCAATTCTTGACTGCATCATATTCTCAAGTTTTACAGATTTTCTAACTCTGGCGAACCTTTCTCCCTCTCAACACAACTGAAATTACTAACCTTGTTATTATCAGATACGACTAGGTTAAAAATTTACCAAAAGCACATCGACTCAGTTCCCTGGAAAAGACATCATTAGCAATAATGAATAGCCCTAAGAATTAATCCAAAACAAAAACTTTAACCATCTCAAATCCCACATGATCTATCTATGTAATACTCAAGCAAAACAAGTGTTCAAAAACATTGGAAGTACATCATGTATTTAAATTTATATGGGTTTGGACTAGAAAAGCTAGCTTTAGCCACAGATTGGCATCATATTAAATTAGTTAGAACTTTGACCTAGTCCACCTCCGACATTGCCTCACAATAATTTACAGTTGATTTCAATAGTCTGTCCTCTTATATTTAAATAGAATAATAATAGTCCAATTGATTGTTTTCTAAGGGTAATATGGAACATTCCAAATTGCAAAACCCGCCCACATCCCCAAAGTGGCTCCATAAATCTAGTACACACATGAGAAGGTTCCCGTGTAAGGATTATGGTGTACAATTGAGAGTATCTCTGTTTACAGTCTCTAAAATGTGGTCCAGATTACCAAATAGCGCATTAAGGTGGCCCACTATGTCTCCCAAAATTTACCAAGCACAAAAATTCCAACAAAACTGAATGCTCTGTAACTCACATAAATATAACTAAGATTCTGATATAAATAAAGAAATTCCGAATCAAAGCAGATGAGAAAAAATGAACAAGAAAAATATAAATGAACAAATTCTCGGATACTCAATTAACCCAAAAATGACTTACCTTGGATAGCTTTGAATCTTGAATTTTTGCAGGAAGAGCTGGAGGTTTGGCATTAGACTGCTTTTTCTTTTTCTTTGAAGAAGGAATGGGAGCTACGAAGGAACTATTTTGCAAAATACTATCACAGTGAAGAACCCTGCTTCGGTACTTCTCAATCTTCCTCTTCACAGAAAAATCTGCATTGCATTTTATTCGATGATAAGTAAAACGTCCTATCATTTATGTAAAATGTATGTACATTTACATGCTTTGTGTGCATGTATAATGTCCCATTAGAGGACTTGTTTTTGCATGTCTCAGTATTCCTCTTGAGAAAAAAACAATATTATACAGAACTGAATAATTAATGCAAAATGCAATGCTTGTGTTTTAGTAGAGGAAGATTGAGAAGCTCAGAAATAGGGCATGTGAATATATCATGAAATTCTCAATCTTCCTTTTAAATAGAAACATTGCATTACAGTAAACTTTGAAGTGATTTATGAAATGAAATATTTTCACTTAATATCCACAAGACAGAAACAGCTTATTTAAGTACAGAATCAATACTGGATGGGCTGTAAGAACAAATTTGTTGCAGTACAGATTCGTTTTGCATGACCACCTGTAATTTCTGCAGAGTGCAAGCATAGATCGCAGCCTCAAGGTATCAAAATATTTAGCCTGAATGTAAACATATGCAGACAAATCCATGAGGAAGTCACATTCTACCTCAACCACACCCAAAATGCAGAACAGAAGCATTCTCTCTCCTAATCTTTCTCGAGTGTAATTCAACAGCTGGTTTCACATATAAGTTGGTGTCAAATAGGTTTCACATATAAGTTGATGTCAAATAGTGCTCGGTTAGGCTAAATGCATATCTTATAAATTATAAATCGCTGTCCTCATGTGAGACTTTTGATGGTGTTCATATTAAAGGTTGTATTCATTGATGTGGTCACAAGGCGTCAATGTACTTGGCCCAAATGTTTCCATACACAGACTTATCCACAATGAAAGGGCATTCTAAATACCCCACCCTAGAAGTGCAAAACAGTTATAATCTCTCCTCTCTAAGTTTAGAGAGTGATGTTCAACAACTGATTCCACTTGTGATTTGACGTCAGATAGTGTTCAATTAAGCCATATCCGTGTCTTCAAAATAATTCATATACCTATGTAGGCCTTTGGGTGCTGTTCATCTGCAAGTATTTATGTGAGGTGGTTTTGTCATTTCCTTCCAAGTCTCTTTGACCAGACCACATTGTGAGCATAGATTCTTATCTTTCGTATTCTAAGATACCTTGATTAGTATTCAGGCATTGTCGTAACTAATGCTCCATCTATTCATTTGTTTGTTTCACTTTCTTTGCTTCATCCTGCTACTCATTTTCTATTCAGCTCTTCACCCACTACGATTCTAAGCCACCTTGTACTCTCCGTGCCTTCCGTTTTCTCAGTATACTGAGATGCAAATCATAGCCCTTGCCTCTTATGTGAATCTGATAGGTAACTGAGGCTTTCATTCTGAAACTGCTTGTGATATATAATCTTTCAATACATTAAAAAGCGTGAACTACCATGTAGTCCACCACGGTTCAATTCCTAGCTAATGTCAAATACGAGATGAGTGTGGCACAGTTGACGAAATAGTTACCCTAATCATTCACACAAGTTCAAAGGAGGCCCAACCTAGTGGCTTGTCCTTCAATCGAAATAAATCTCGGAGTCATTACACAAATGAAAATTCAATGTAACTTAAAATATTTTAACAGGAAGAAAATTGAGAAGCACGGTAATAGGGTAAATAAATATTTTATCTACTATATATAAAAGACGGAAACCGAACGGAGAGGTGGGTATCCAGAATTACCTTTGGACTTGTCTACGTAAAAAAGAGAGTCGCTCGAAATCTGAGTGAGAGGACCGCCGCTGCGAGCATCTTTGTCCGTGTGAATTAAGTAATCATCGACCTCTGCGGTGCTGATATTGACTCGCCATGCCTTCTTGCCCTTGCGTGATGTCTTTGGAACACCCATTCCAGAGTTTTTGCCTGTAAATTCCACAAACTAAATGAGGTTTTTATTAGGGTTTTAGGGCAGCGTTGCCTGCTCTTCAAATAGCCGTTGTGTAACAGTGACTGAGATATAACAATCCGCATGAAACCGGGGTTGAGGAAAGCTCACGCTCTCTTAAATATATATCTTTTTAATAGTTAATATCTTTAATTAGAAAGTTTAATAAAAAAAATATAACTCGTACTTTATCGAAAGGTGTAATGGGGAATTGTGTGATAAGACAAATATTTGACATTCAATAATCAAATAACAAATTAGAATATGGTTTATTTTTTATTTTTTATTTTTAAAATATGTGATATTGCTATGAGGATTCAATTATGTACATTTTAAGTCAAACTCATTGATCCATGTTTCATGAGTAGTAGTTCACAAGAATCTATCTTTTATGAGAATGAATGGAACACTTAGCACTCATTGTATCTAATTGATTCTCATATAGGTAAATCATCAAGACTTCTTGGAAGGTCACCCATCTTAGTACTACTTCAGCTCAAGTGCGCTTAACCATGAAGTTTCCTTCGGGTTTAAGCCCACTTTACTTGCAACCTCATTTGCAAAACCTTCAGCAAGTGTTGTGCCTTATTAATCATTCATTGTAAAACCCCTTAAGCTCATTAGTTGATAAGTATGAGTTATTCTCCACATCAAGTCAAACTCATTGACCCATATTTCATGAGTAGTGATTCATGAGAACCTGTCTCTCATGAGAATGAGTGGAACACTTAGAACTCATTGACCCATATTACTACTCTAGCTCAAGCACGCTTAACCATAAAGTTTCCTTCAAGGTTAAGTGCACTTTGCTTGCAACCCCATTTGCAAAACCTTCAGCAAGTGTTTTGTAAAATATATTGAGAGATATCCTTCTCGAGGTGCCTATTTTTATCAGTTTCTAAGGTGCAATAGGTGCCTCGAGAAGGATGTCTCTCGGTGTGTGTGTGTGTGTGTGTGTGTGTGTGTGTGTGTGTGTCGATTCCAGCATAGAATTCCTATTTTCTACTATATTTTGCTCTTAATCCTTCCTACTTTCAATACCAAAGGTCATGTTATTGTTTTTCTTATCTAACCAAAACTCAATGAAAAATGTTTCCTATGGGTTTTTTTTTTGCCCAGAGCTCCATTTCGTGCGTGCCTCTTCAAGAATCTGTAGATTCTTATTTTATGCCCACTCATTCCTTGTAACCGTTTTTTCTTATCGGCATTTTTTTTAAACATCTTTCAATTCTACTAAATGGGGGGGAACTTAAATTAAATAAGCTCACATTAATGGTCATATAAAACATGATTAAGCACACACTATTGAATAAATTAAACATTGAATCTAATAAGCATAAGGAGTACACTTGCTTTATCCTACCAATAGAATTATTTATCATTTAGGAAGTTTATTTTGAAAATAAAAAGCATTAACTATGTTGAGATAAGGTGAGAGATTAAAATAAAACACTCTAATCTATCATCAAAACATAGTACTTCTAAGTGGTGTGTGCAACCAGATCATCCAACCCACCACTGCCAAGAAGCTAAACTACTCTACCTCAACCACACCCCCGCCTTCGACCTACAAAAATCAGACACACTCGAAATCATAACAAGAGATAAGTGTTCGAATAATCATGATCAATAAAATCATCATCTCATTTCATAACAATTCAATTATATTTCATGTCATTTGCATCATAACTCTACATATATAAATGTAACATTGTAAGATAACAAGTAAGATAACATCAAATTATTGCATCACAAGGTAACATCATCAAGGTATTCATCATCATAAACTTAATGATCAACGCAATTTATCAATACCGACAGTTCCATTAACCATAATAGCAACTAAAAGTCTAAGAAGCATAATGACAATAAGCACATCGACACATGTCTAAGCATAACAACTGGGTCAACATCAATCAAAGTCGCATAAGTCCTAAAAAAATAGAAATATATATAAGCTAGTAGAAATTGCGGCACAACATGGAAGATATTAAAATAAAAAAATTAATATATCATTATGGGTGAACCCAGAATAGTGGGTTACACTTTTTTGCCTAAACAGACACTGAAGTCTACATTTTGAATAAACCTTTCAGATTGAGATGCATATTGTCGTTAAACCGTTTGAAATCAGAAGATGAAGTAAACTAGAGTCTTTTAGAATTTTCTATCTATATTCTAAATATTTTTTTTTTCTTTTTTTTTTTAATTGATTTGAATGGTTTTTTTTCTCCCATGAAAATTGCTATGTTGCTAAAAATGTCATTTTCAAAGAGTTACATTGACTTCATAGAGCATAAATTTTTTTCTAAAATAGATATCAATGTTCTTCTTTCGAATTTAGTTTTGTAACATCCATACGGAGGGCATGCAATTGGTTTGACGACATTGTCATGATTATTGCATATTTTATGAACGTTTGAAGTTGAGTAAACCGTAATTTTGACATACCTTGACTACATATCTTATAACTTGTTGTGTATTTATCAAAATTTTAAAAAAAAATTATAGAAAGTAGACTCAAAGACGGAGGGAACTGTTATTTTTCAAAAAAAAAATCTCTTTTCTACTATTTTTATTGAACGTCAAACTTGGAGGTTTATATTTGATAAAAAAACTTACATTCGATGCACGTCAAAAAACATAGGCCTAATTCATTCAAAAATTGTCAAATCTATATTTGTTAGAAAGCTCGTTCATAGTACTTGTGCGATGCAAAAGGATTTCTCCTTATTCTTTTGTTTGAGCCCTGTGTCTGAGCCCCGAAGCCATGAAAATTTCAGAGTTATGTCAAACTCTGCAAATGCCTCTAATCAGAGACTTTCAATAGAAACTACTTTCTATCAAAAGTCCTTGCATGGTTTAATGTGAGTTAACCCATTTGGAAAACTAGTTTCGATAGAAAGTCATCTGTTTCGATAGAAAGTCATAGATGACTTTGGATAGAAACCTATGTCGACCTATTTGGTGCCATTTGGGGTTCAGAACGATTACATATAAATAAATATTTGCTTTCCTCATCTTATTAATTTGAAAGTTGCAAAATAATTCGCATTTTGGAGAAGGAAGACTTTTGAAATTGAATTTTTTAAAATTTAGTGGAACTATTTTGCAACTTGTGATGGGAAATAAAAAGAGAAGGCTAAATAAGAGTACATGACATTATTCAGAAGAGACTAAACAAAGACTACATGAAGAAGCATAGGAAAGATATTATCATAGGAAACAAGGTATGTCTCTGTCTCTTTATCTCTCTCTCTCTGTGGATATTTTAAGTTGATGGTTACGGCTTGTCTTAATGAAACATGTAAGCATGATATTGCAATACCTAATTAGATCTAATTTGATAAAGAAGACCTAATTAGACTTAATTAGACCTATTAGGACATAATTAGACCTAAGCCCCTAAACCCTACCTAATTAGACCTATTAGGACATAATTAGACATAAGACCTAATATAGACCTATTAGGACCTAATTAGCCCTAAGACCTAATTAGACCTATTATGACCTAATAAGACCTAATATGAGTAATAGTCTTGAACTAATAGGAACTAAATTATGATGTAATTTGTTATTTAGTAATAAGACGTGAGAATACCCCTTAAGACCTAATACTTGACTAATTAGTGCATAAATAATTTAAGACCTAATTGGACCTTTAATAAGACTAATTAACACCTAATATGAGTAATAGACCTACTAGTTTCTAATATGAGCAATTGGACCCCTTCCAAGTGTAATTAGATCTAATAAGACCCTTTAGGACCTAATTAGACACAATTAGACCTATTAGGACCTAATTAGACCTAATTATACATATCGGGACATATGATATGTTATATGACCCCTTAAGACCCCATTAGACCCCATTAGGCCCACTTAGACCTATTTAGACCCAATTACACGTATTATGACCTAATTAGATCCAATTAGACCCTTTAGGACCTAATTATATCCAATTAGACCTATTAGCACCTAATTAGATCCAATTAGACCCCTTAGGACCTAAGGAGACACAATTAGACGTATTGGAACCTAATTAGATGCAATTATACCCCATTAGACCCACTATGAGTAATATGACCCCTTAAGACCTATTAGCACCTAATTATATACCCAGTTAGACATAGCTTAGGACCTAATTATATCCAGTTAGACCTATTAGGACCTAATTAGACCCAATTAGACCCTTTAGGACCTAATTAGACACAAATAGACATATTAGGACCTAATTAGATCCAATTAGACCCTTTAGGACCTAATTAGACACAATTAGACCTATTAGGACCTAATTAGACCTATCAGGACCTATGATAGGTTATATGACCCCTTTAAGACCCCATTAGACAGGTACTATGAGTAATTAGACTCAATTACACCTATTAGGACCTAATTAGACCCAATTATACCTATTTAGACCTAATTATACCCAATTATACCTATTAGGACCTAATTAGATCCAATTAGACCCTTTAGGACCTAATTATATCTAATTAGACCTATTATGACCTAATTAGACCCAATTATACCCTTTAGGACCTAAGTAGACACAATTAGACCTATTAGGACCTAATTAGATGCAATTAGACCCTTTATGACCTAATTGGACACAATTAGACCTATTAGGACCTAATTAGACCTAATTATACCTATCAGAGCCTATGATAGGTTATATGACCCCTTAAGACCTCATTAAACCTACTATAAGTAATTAGACCCAATTATACCTATTAGGACCTAATTAGACCCAATTATACCTATCAAGACCTAATTAGACCCAATTACACCTATTTAGACCTAATTATACCCAATTATACCTATTATGACTTAATTAGATCCAATCACACCCTTTAGGACCTAATTATATCCAATTAGACCTATTAGGACCTAATTAGATCCAATTAGACCCTTTAGGACCTAATTAGACACAATTAGACATATTAGGACCTAATTAGATGTAATTAGCCCCTTTAAGACCTAATTAGACACAATTAGACCTATTAGAACCTAATTATACCTATCGGGACCTGTGATAGGTTATATGACCCCTTAAGACCCCATTAGACCCACTATAAGTAATTAGACCGAATTATACCTATCGTGACCTAATTAGATCCAATTAGACCCTTTAGGACCTAATTATACCCAATTAGACCTATTAGGACCTATTTAGATCCAATTAGACCCTTTAGGACCTAATTAGACACAATTAGACCTATTAGGACCTAATTAGATTCAATTAGACCCTTTAGGACCTAATTAGACACAATTAGACCTATTAGGACCTAATTAGACCTAATTATACTTATCGGGACCTATGATAGGCTATATGACCCCTTAAGACCCCATTAGACCCAATTACACCCAATGATACCTATTAGGACCAAATTAGACCCAATTATACCTATTAGGACCAAATTAGACCCAATTATACCTATTTAAACCCATTTATACCCAATTAGACCTAATTATACATATTAAGACCCCATTAGATCCAATTAGACCCTTTAGGACCTAATTAGACATGTAATAAGACCTATTTAAACCTATCAGGACCTATGATAGGTTAAATGACCCCTTTATGACCTAAGTATATCCAATTAGACATATTAGGACCTAATTATATCCAATTAGACCCTTTAGGACCTAATTAGACACAATTAGACCTAATTATAGCTATCAGGACCTATGATAAGTTATATGATCCCTTAAGACCCCAATAGACCCACTTAGACCCAATTATGCCTACTAGGACCTAATTAGACCCAATTATACCTATTTTGACCTAATTAGACCTAATTGTACCTATTATGACCTCATTAGATCCAATTGGACCCTGTAGGACCTAATTATATCAAATTAGGCCTATTAGGACCTAATTAGGTCCAATTAGACCCTTTACGACCTAATTAGACACAATTAGACCTATTAGGACCTAATTAGACCCAATTATACCTATTTAGACCTAATTATACCGATTTAGACCTAATTATACCTATTACGGCCTAATTAGACCTAATCATATGTATTAGGACCTAATTAGATCCAATTAGACCCTTTAGGACCTAATTATACCAAATTAGACCTATCAGGACCTAATTAGATCCAATTAGAGCCTTTAGGACCTAATAAGACACAATTAGACCTATTAGGACCTAATTAGACACAATTAGATCTATTGGGACCTAATTAGACCTTATTATACCTATCGGGGCCTATGATAAGTTATATGACCCCATTAGACCCAATTAGACCCAATTAGATCCAATTATACCTAGTAGGACCTAATTAGACCGAATTATACCTATTTAGACCTACTTAGACCCTATTTGAACTATTATGACCAAATTAGATCCAATTTGACCCTTTAGGATCTAATTATATCCAATTATATATATTAGGACCTAATTAGATCCAATTAGACCCTTTAGGACCTAATTAGAGACAATTAGACATATTAGGACCTAATTAGACCTATTATGACCTAATTAGATCTAATTAGACCCTTTGGGACCTAATTATATCCAATTAGACCTATTAAGACCTAATTAGATCCAATTAGACCCTTTAGGACCTAATTATACATAATTAGACCTATTAGGATCTAATTAGACACAATAGGACATGGGAAATTCCATTTAGACTTAAATGTTTAAAATAATCTAATCTTTGTATGTAGGAAATTCTCAAGAAGCACAACCTTCTGAAGTTGGAGAAGGGTCATCGCAAGGTCAACAAGCCCAACCTTTAGAAGTTGGAGAAGGGTCATCGCAATATCAACAAGTAAAACCTTCAGAATCCCAAACAAGTACACATATATATCTCTTTGACTCTCCCTCACTATCTCAATTTAGTCTCTTTGTGGTTAATACATGCATTTTGGGTCTTTCCCTTTAAGCTTATTATTTTTTTTGTGTACATAGCCTTTGTTGAAGAAAATGTTGGACAAGGGGCATCCCAAGTTGAAGTAATGGAATTTCAAGAAGGTTCGTCACAAGGTCAAATAAGTATGTGTTAGTAGATCTTTAGTTTATTAATTATCCCCCTTGACATGAGCAATCTTCTACTTATTTCATCAAGGTCCCCTTAAGATGAGTTATTAAGAGATTTTTTAAATTTTTTTACAGCCCAAGTACAAGCAACATATCAGAATGTTATTCTAGCCCAACAATTGAAGAGAAAAATTAATCGTAAAAGCATAGATCATTTAACAAAAATGGATGTGGAAAAATTGAGAGATTATGCTAAACAACCCATAAATAATACGAAGAGGCATTGAATAAAGAGTCTAAGGAAATAATTGCACAATTTGAGAATCTTGATACACTTGAAAAAACCCAACTATTATCAATTACACTTCTTAAAGATGAGTTAAAAGAGCCATTAAATTTGTTGGGTGTAGATGCAAGCTTGAAAAAGACAAAAGTGTCTAACGTACAAAAAAATATTGTTGAAAGTGTTTTAAGGAAGGTTTGCATTCCATTGGGAAAACAACTAGATCTGCAGACAAGTCCATTGCAAGAAGAGTGATACTGGCATCTATTTTAAATAAAAACATGTCCCAAAAAGGATAAATTTCTTCACTTTCATCTCATATCGGGTACAGTAGGAAGACAATAACACATTATTTGAAAAGGAGAATCAATTTGGATGATACTACATTAGAAGGTGATTGGGTACTAATGTGTAGAGCTTTTCGCTCTGATAGGATTAAGGAAACAATTAGGAACTTGGTTACGACATTTTAGACTGATCATACTCGTCCTCACCAAATACAAGAAATGTTATCAAGAAGAGGACTAGGTCTAAGGAGTATTTGTAGCACACAAAAAATTGGTTGGACAACACACAACATGAATTATATCTCTCATTTTGTAATTCAAATCTTGACGTTAAAATTGGACAAACAATGTTTGAAAGATTAAAGCCATATTTTGTAAAGATAAATAAATCTTTTGATACTTGTTGTTGTCGATATCATGTTGAATTTGATCTCTAATATCAAGGGTTTAGAGAGATGATAGAAGAAAGTGGTGGTTCTCAAAATGCTTTTCTAAAACGTCCAAGCCAATTCATAACATCAATCTTCTGTAAAAAATCAATTGATCATGAAAGACCTGAAATATATTGCATAAGAGGAACTTGTCAAACATGCGGGGATTTGGCTACATTTCCTTTGAGACTTGAAGATATTGACATGATGAGGATGGTAAAATGTAAGAGTTACAAGTACATAAAGTCTGAAATGAAAGTTGGTATAGAATCAACAAGGTTGGAATATGTAGAGGAGGAGATACTTGTTGCAACATTTATGGAGAATTTTCATAAATTGATACAACCATATATACGTCATGATTTTTTTTTCTAAATGGAAAGCAGAAAAATTCCAACTACTAAGAGAAACTTTTCTAGTTGGAGCAATTTTATCGGCTGTTGACTTTGTAGAGAATTACTCTTTTGTTTCTCAAAAACAACTTCAAGCAAAATACTACCATACAAAGCAAGTCACTATCATGATACATGTTTCTTATCGACATGCACAATTAGATTTGGATGGTGTTGAAAGTACATATCAAGCATGTGTCATAAAGAAAGAATATTAATTTTACATTAGTGATGATAAAGAGCATAACATACATTTTGTTGAGCATTGCTTTAAGACATTTTTTTGGATATTTGGAAAACAAACACATCAAAATTGAAAAGCATTTTGTTTGGTAAGATGGATGTGAAACACAATTTAAATTAGCAAGGTCATTTTATGCACTATGTATATATAACCAATACCAAAAGATACCAAATATTTGGATTTTCTTTGAGAGTGGACATGGAAAGGGAGAGCATGATGGTGCAGGAGCTTGTATCAAAAGTGCTTTAAGAAAGTATCAGTGGACTATCAGGGATATCATATAAATAATGCTCATTATGTAGTTGAGTGGTCCAAGATACATTTTGTGGTTCCAAATCAGGATAACACAAGATCACAATTGGATCGAGTCATACCGTTTAGAGTATTCTGGGATATATCAAGTATAAATGCAATATCACTTGTTTTGAAGTTTAAATTTATGTATGTACTTTAAATTTATTAATTATTGAAGAACGTGTGTGTGTGTGTGTGTGATTTTAAGTTGCCTTAAAATTTTACACATGTGTCTTGTTCAGGTATTGATAGAAGATCAATTCATGGATGTAAGAGGGTAGAAAAAGCAAGATCCCTACATTCAGTTATGAGTACAAATAGTAATGTGTGGTCATTGTACACTAGAGGTTACTCATGCTTTTTTTATGACTGCATTTCTAAAAACTATGGTGAATGTATCAACCAAAATTGTGGATATGTTAGTGAGTGTAATTTGGTTCCACTAGAGGTTACTAATACAAATGATGAAGTTGAGGATGAAATCTTTGACGACATTCCATTGATTTCAACCGATTATGACCATATTTCAGGTTTGAACAAAATTGGTACGTGTCCATGTAAATAGCGAGCATGTACACATGTTCTTATTTACTATTCAATATAGATCCTCTCCAAGACATATATCTAGTAGAATATACAAACTTTTGTTTAATTTATATTTACAGTTCAAATTGAAAACATATTTTGCATGACATGTTTTTGCAGTAATAACAGAGCCTGGAAATGTGGAATGTGTTAGTAACTATTTATTTTGTTGCACCATGGAGAGGATGAAGCTAACAAAGAATGAAACAAGCGATGAAATTATGTTTCCCGTAGGTTAGTAGTGTACATTTATGTTTAATTTATCACAATTGAGGTTCAACTTATGATGGAGTTATGTGCACGTTTATGGTTAATTTCACATCTAGATATATGTTGTTGAACTTGTCTGTGCAGGTTCAGTTGTTGTGCAAGGAACTTATTTTAAGAAAATCAAAATATTAAAACACAGGATTCATTTTATTGACTATCAACCTAACAACAAGGTTTTTTTTATCGGTAATAGTTTTTTCATTAATATGTAAAAAGGTTACATCATTGTCATACATGGCTCATAGATACATTCATGCAAAAAACTTCTTTGCATTCTACTAGTTTCTTCTAAGGTCATCTATGTGTTAACATACAATATATCATTCCGGATTTCTATTAACAAAAATACAAAAAAGAAAACATTTTCCACTAGCTAAACCACTTGGCAGCCTCCTCTTTGGTGAAGTTACCAAAGGCGCCACCTTTCTCCACCAGGTCCCCGATGTGGATCATACCCTCAGCCATCCCGCTCATTCCTTTAGCCTCCTCTTCTCGGGCCTTCCGAGCTGCATTGGCCTTTCCACCCCTTCTAGTGACAGGCAACTAGCGTCAAATTCGTGGCCTGCCATCCTCACCCACAGCCGCGGTGGACTTAATTGGTGTCTGCTTCTTTTTTCTTCTCGCGAGCTCAGCCTCAACCTTCTCCTTTGCCTCCATCTTCCTTCTCTACTGGGCAGCCTTCAAATCCTTCTAAACTAAGGGCCTCGGCTAAATGGATATCCTCAGGCCTGGTAGTTGACCATAGCACAAGTGGCTGTAAAACTCTACTTTTGCATCCCACCATGCGGAATGGATCGTCGCCCATGTGAAAGCCCAGCCCCCCTTCGCCCGCTGGATGATTTCCTCCACTCCTTCCACCCATTTGATCACCATGCACTGTCAAACCACCCATCACACTTCTTCTTTTGACTCCACCACCAAGAGCCCGAGAGAGACAAATAGGGATGAAATGTCCAAATTTGTTCTTGGTTTCCACCAATTCTACTGGTAGTTATCCCCAAAGATTCCCTAATTGCCGCCCAGAAGTCTTCACCATACTCTTTGAAAATGTGACTCAAAAGGTTCATCGTAATGGGTCCTTCAAACGCTGGGATTTGGCCTGTGGTGGAGAGGGAGAAATTGGCCTCCATTCTACGCAAATGGCTTCTTTACAGTTTTCAAAATACTGCCTTGCCTTCTTCTCAGGTGGCTTTAACTTGCTTCCGAAGTCTCTAGAGGCCAATGGTGCTATCATCATGCTATCATCCCTTCCATCCTTTCCCATTACTCCCTTTTGTACTTTCTCGACATTCACCTAATGGGAAATCTCGGCTTGCGAGATCTTGCTTCAAAAAAGCTCATGCTCACACACATCCTCCTTGCCATCATTTTCTTTCTTTGTAGTGGGAAGAGCTACCACGTGGTTTTGGTGGCTTGTATCTTCCATCCTCGGGCTTAGCTATAATCAGTAGCCCCCGACTATGGTTTCCTTCATTGATATATTTGCTAACCTCTATGTTTCAACTCTCAAGTCTTCGAATAGTTCAAACTTATTTTCAAGTGATCTGTTGGCACCAATATTTGAGAGTTTATCCGCCATCTCATTTGCCGCTCTCGACACCTATGACACTTTGAAGTCTTTGAATTCTCCCACCAAATTCTTGATTCATCTGATATGTTTATTCAAATACCAGGTGTCCATTTGACCATTGGCAATCCCATTTACTACCATGAGTGAATCTCCTTCCAGATGAATTATCCTAATTTGTAGTCATCTCGCCATTAGAATTGCCTCAACTGTTGCCAAAAATTCAGCCTTGTTGTTAGTTTCATTTCTCAACCTTTTGGCCCCTAACACCATTATTTCTCCCTTCTCGTCCCGGGCAATATATCATATCCCAAAAATTTCAGGGTTGCCTCGTGACGCGCCATCAAAATTTATTTTGACCTATCCAAAGGATGGGGGTTGCCAATTACTCATAGTGTCATCCTCGACCCCGTTCGGAGGTTGCACCCTCCCATTCCCATTAACGGGTACCTAACAACAAGGTTTATTAGTATAGCTATCTTGTAATTGCCACTGTCATATCTCTTCATCCAGTGACAAGACATGGGGTTTGTAAGTGGAGACTTGATATTGATGACCGTGAGAGAATATTAAATGT
Organism: Thuja plicata; assembly: GCA_018584345.1. Taxonomy (NCBI): domain Eukaryota; kingdom Viridiplantae; phylum Streptophyta; class Pinopsida; order Cupressales; family Cupressaceae; genus Thuja; species Thuja plicata. Next base: position 364,494 of record MU227192.1, on the reverse strand, counting down.
TATCCAAGAGTGAGCCGAACCACTTGATGTGGACTAAAACATGCATGAAATATGATCTATACTAAATTTGTCACGGGCGAGACCGAAGATTTTCTTAGCTCCATTCTTTCCTACCAGCGCCCGTAGTGAATGGAGCAATTTTTTAAAATTTATAATATCTCAAAAATGTCTTCAGGATGTGTATCATGCATGTTACAATACTTTAGTTTTATCTAGTTGATTAATTAGGTCATGTGGATACAAAGAATAAATTAAACATGTATAAAGAATTAACTTGGATTGATCAAACATGTACACATATAAATTAAACACATACATCAAACATGTGTAAGCATGAACTACACCATCAAAGCATAGGTCAAGTATTTAATCATCAAATGTCTACGTCTTTAGTGTAACACAATGTCTCAAACATCAATCACTAGATCAAGAATATAACACATGTATATGTTAAGATCAATGAATCATACTATGAAAGTATATGATACACATGTATAGAGTGAAAGTATATAATACACGTGTCAAACATCAATCATAGATCCAGTATGTAAAGATAAATCATAGATCAAGTATGTAAACATAAAACATAGAGATCAAGTACTGTAATCATGAAACATGTGTCAATCATGTCAAACATAAATAAAAAGTCCACAAATTAAAAAATATCAAAGTACAATGTATGTCAATTGTCTATAGTCTAGACAGGAAATATAAGAGATCGAATACATGTACATGTAATATGTCTAAATCAAATATGAAAGTGCCTAGGACTCATCATGACGACTCCTAACTAAGTGGTCCCTATCTAGTGACTATCATGTTGTTAGGGACGTGCAAGGCCCTACAAAGAAAGCATGATAAAAAATTTAATATATGTGAGCATCAACTTTTAAGAGCTCACATACATAAATTAAATACATTAAAATAAATTAATTTTACATTAAATAAATTAAAAATACATATATATACATCGATAAATTAAAACTCACTTATCCACTATTGATGTCATCATCGAGTGAGTCTCGTCGACGTACACGATCAGTCCTCAAAGAAGGAGTAACAAGAAGCATCTCTTGCTAGAGAAATAAAAAAAAAGGAAATTTACATGCCACGAAATATTGCAAATTTAACTTAAATTGTAACATTAAAAATAAGATTTATACTTGTGTACATGGTGTGACATGATAGTACTCAGACTCCCTAGCCCCAATCGTATCAACCAAGATATCAAGATTTTGTTGTGCCTGATCCAAGCTCAACTCTGCATCTGCAACATGAGTAGTTGACACCTGTCCCTCTAATGACGAATGCAATGGACTGACCAAATGAGATGGCATGGAAGTTGTATCATCACGTGTCAGCAAATCTAGGTAACCCGTAGTAGCCATGTTAAAGTCAACATCCTCGAGACCAGCATTAGAGAACCAGTGCCTTGCACTCACTAACGGGTTTGTACGATGTGCCTCTCCCTCTACAGTAATAGAGTGGTCAGCAGGTGGATCCTCATTGGCACTGCCACTATGGCCACAATCTAGGTGATGAGAAGGGTGTGGCTGAGCATATCTGACACTACCCACACAAGATCTAACATGTGATATGCAGATATCATGCTTTGCTGCTATAAATGCATATGCATCTAGAAGATCCTCAGCCAAACTAGTCAATGTGACCTGTGTCATCTATCTTATAAGTCCCTCAAAGTTGGAAAGTGAAGGATGCCTTATGCACCATACATTTCATCTGAGGTCCTACTAGAGGATGCTCCACCTGATGATCTAGAGTGTCGTCGAGACATCAAATACTGGTCAACCTGATCACTAGATATGGATGTGGCAGCTGCTGCAATGTCCCCCACACTATCAATCACACCTCAAAGCTGGGTGTTGTGAACAACATCATTTGCCATAGGACCCAATGAAGGAGCTATAGTAGGTACCCTTTGACCAAAAATGGCCCTATGTACTAGCCTCTAGTGATCAACTCGACGAAAAAGCATCTCTATCAGCAAGCATGTCATGCCCTTGTCCTAGATGTGCTGGAAATTCAGTGTAATTAATGACCCTCCCTAAATGAACCTCGAAAAAAATTTGTTATGCAAAATACAATGGAATATGGTCGTTATTTGGATAATGACCATGTACAGCTAGAAACCGTGGGTATATCAATGCTAATATAGCAGGATCCTGACACCTGGTAACCTGATATCCCTTCACATACTGCAAGTCTGCATATGATGGAAAAACTTCCCTTTTAGAGTCACTTTAGGCACTAAAGCCTATACCTCCTTAAGAGAAAGACCAGAGCTAACCTCTACTCTCTTCCTCTGAAGTATGGCATCTATAATGTTTGGTGCATAAGGAGTGCTACCATGGATGTAATCTCTGATACTAATCAAACTAGAAAGTATCGACTGACATGTTCTCTTATAGATAATAGAGTTGGTCGAACTGTTTAGGGAATCTTGCAGTCATTCAATTTCCCTATTAGTTCGTAAAAATAGTTCCTCAGGGGGAATAAGTGCATCTTCCATGATGTCTAATAATATCTATATATCTAGATATATATATATATATATATATATATATACATGTGCCTGAAAGATTTTATTTACAGTCAAATGAAGTCTACATATATGTTTTCCTAATTTAATTAAAAATAATAAATCATGCGCATGTTATTGTTCAAATAATTATCTTCAAATGAAGTCTACATATATGTTCTCCTAATTTAAATGAAGTGTATACATACATGTACACATACATACACACACATACACACACTGATCGGTTCTATTAATGTAACAAAAACTTAGGTAGTTACCATGACCCAGGGATTGGACATCTGACTAAGAAGCTATCCTCCTTTATAGAAAATCATTTAATTTATCAACCCAAGGATGTATTACTTGAGATGGTCCAGCAAATTATATGTACCGAGGATTCTTACTCAGACTACGGTATGACTACAAGAAACAAATTGCTTTGAAAGGAAACTATTCTATAGCTACAAGAAATAAATTGCTTTGAAAGGAAACTATTCTATAGCTGTAAAGAATGCTAGAAAGGAAATGAAGAAGTGAAAGCACTTGAAGGAATACTACAACTTGGAAACACAAAGACTTGAAAACACAATTATAATGCTTCAATAGTTCTGCCTCTTTGGCTACAGGAAGTACTAGACTATCCTGCGGCTTTGGCTACAGGAACTGTGTTAACACCAGAAATATGATACCAAGATGCAGGAAACTTAAACTATATGCAAATGATCCTAACTATCTAACATGCATTCCTCACCAAGTAGGCCCCCTTGAGTGAGTATCCAAACCTGATTATACTGAATTAAAGATTAACACTTCATTTGCTATTGATAAAAAACAAATTACAAGATTCAATTGTAAAGCAAAAAAATGTAAACTATATATAATAATGCCCTTCTTCTCACTAAAGAGAGGGGATTTATTCAAAAAAGGAAAAATATCTAACTGTTATCTAATCATGCCATAGAGATAGGCAGAGCTTTTATTACAATCCTATCAAACATGAAAGGAAACTATAAAAACTGGGGATAGAATAGATCCAAGAAAGAGGAAAGAACTATTTTTTACAACAAATCTAACTTCCCACTCTCTCCTATATTTCTTCAGACAATTCATTATGTTGTCTCAGTCTTTTCTTGACCGTTGCCACCTTGATCACCTCGGATCCACTTGCTGGTGTTGCGCTTGAGGTTTCTCCGTGTTCACCTGCTGTAATACCGGGTCGAGTGTCCAACGCATGGGTGCATTTTACCTGGTCAAGGAGATAGTTGCTAAACTAATGCGCTACACTCCAGATGTTAGGATAGAGACATCCATGATAAAAATTAAAAAAAAACCAAAATACACACACATCATTCACGTTTAAACAACTAATTCATTTCAAAGAGACATAACCATAATTCCAAAGTAAGTAATATAGCATTTTCATCCAAGCATAGTGTATTTTAAGTGTCTTAACCATAACATAGGTCTGGTGGCAACATGCCACATAATAGCAAATATGGATAAAAAGTATTTGGAAAAGTATGATGAAAGTAGGGAAAAGATCTTAGTAAAAGCTATCATAGGGCTTCTAAAATATGACATTAATATGCCTTATCATTTCTACCCCTACGAAGATTATTGCCTGTCCTCAGGCACTAAAATATTTTAGATCTTTGCAAGTACTCAAAGATCTTCTTCCTGAGTCTCACTGCTCATGGAGGTGCCCACACACCAGTAATATCCATTGGTACGCTCCATTTTAATCCGCTGACTCGCCTCCAATTTCTCATCTACTTCATTATCAACACATCTTTACAGTGGCCACATGAGAAGAGGAGGTTGAAAGGAAAGGGGAAGCCACTTCTCAGGTCGAGGTTGCCTTCCCAGGCATATGTACCATTGGACTCTCTGCATTGTAGCTCTTAGGTTGATAAGGATGTGAGGTTCAACCTTCTTTAGTTCCAATGTTAATTTGTCCCACCTCTGCTCAATCCCTTTGCTGCTCTATTTCCATCTGATAAGGAGAGTCACCCAAATGCTGCAAATACTTCTTCCCTGTTACCCATAATCCTTTTTCCGTGGTTAGAATCCTTCATTCCATACACTACCTCCATCCAATCATAGTATAACCTACCAAGACTACCACTTTCTGGTCGTAAGGGGAGTGTAACAGTTTGTTCAATTCCCTTGTATTTCCTTAATTGTTCCCCATAGTTTATCTCATTACTAGACCGAGAGAGTAAACCAGATAGGTGAATATCACCAACAAATAACAAATGATTCCAATTAGTATAAAAGGGAACAACATAATTATGCAAGTAGAGTTCACATAACAAATTCCAAATGAAATCCAGTGACTGGTCATATGCGGTTGCAAATTCCCGTGGTGAGTCTTTACTTGTGTACAGATCCCTAAATATCCTCATTAATTTAAACATTAGAAATTGTTCATTTAGACACAATGCATAGACCTCAGGAGGTGGTTTGCATTCTATTAGTTGTAGAATTAGGTCTGTAACCAAATCTAACTTGCCCTGTAACAGTTGTACCTCTTGTTGGTTTCTTCATATTTCCTTTTTAACCTATCCCTTTCCAATTCCCACATTGAATTTTCATATTGCATTTGCGTAAAGTAGTCAATAGAGATGGAGTGAAGTGTTACGTGGTTCTTTCTTGTTGGAGTGACCTGCTCTGTTTTTGTTGTGACACTTTACGGTTCATCAATGGGTAATTCATCAGTGGTTGGAACTAGGGCATCATTCCCTTGATCATCTTCTTGCTAAGAAGAAGGCATATTTACTGCTTCAGTGTTTTCTGTTTCCATGCATGTTGTTTTTGTATTCACTGCCTTTGTGTCCATTTTCTTGCCTACAGGATCTATTTCCATTATGTTCAGACACTCTGTACATGGGCTCCCTGCTTGTGGTTGTTACTTCAAAGACTCCTCAATTGGATCTTTAGGAGATGAACCAGTCATTGCCGGTAAGTCCATTTTGTCTGCTTGTTGTGCGCTTAAATGAACACTTCATTGTAGAGGAGTCTCCATAGATGTTGCAGGGTACTTTTGTGATGTCCATTGTTTCTTTAGAGGAATGCCTGCAAGAGAAATAGGGTTTTCAGGTAAAACTAGAGTTTCTTCCCCTGTATCCTCAACTATTTTTGCCTTGTTCTTCTCTTTCCTCCGGGCACTTTGTTTTGCTTGTTGAGTCTGCAAATCTATAGAACCCTCGGCTTCACCACCCCCTTGGCTAGGGTTTGGATTACCCAAAGTCATTTTCTCTGTTTCAACCCCCGAAGAAGAGGGAATTTTATGCAACATTTGTGGAATAATAGTTTCATCCTCGTCAAGTGTGACCTCATAAGGAAAATTTTCTTGTGTTTCTTGAAGTATAGGCTATGGCCCTTCTCCTCGTAACTATACAAGGCGGTCATGTCGCAAATGACTCAACAGTTTGAAATGTGCAGTATGCAAGTATGCAAATCTTCCTTTGCAAGTAATGTACCTTATAACATGGATAGCCAGTCAAGAGTAATCTTCTGGAAGAGATGTTCTCTTGGTCCCCTATTTACTAGACTCCAATGCAGCGTCTGTGGGCAAGGAAAATTTGGCCCTGGTCACTCGTGCATCATGTTCATGTGGAAAAGCTTCACCCGTAGTGGGAAGTCCTAAAACTTTCTCAATCCATGCTTCTGAAGCCTCCACCCTTAAACCTTTTACATATGCAACCCCATGGATATGAGTGCGCAAGAATTTGAGATTCACAGCCTCATCGTAATCACATCGCTTGACAAAATACATAATCCAGTCCATGCAGTTAAAGACTTGGATGCTTTCCTGATCCTACAATAGGGATGAGTGATCCCCTGGCTCATGGCGTATCAGTTGCCCACCCATTTTTACCGAGAAACTTTGTAGCCCAAAAAAAAGTCCAAATCACTGCAACTTCCAACTGCTTTTTCACAATTCTTATCTTTGTATCCTCAATGTTCATTACCCTGTATTCTGCCTAATTTTAAGGATAGATAAAGATGGGTGAGTGCTTGGTCTAGTTTTCTGGGGATTATAGTGGAGGAGAATTTGAAAAATTAGAGTTGGAAATGTTAGTTGGGTGTTAGAAAATAAAGTAACTTAGCAGAGAATTTTGTATGCTTATGGGTTGTCACATTAATTAAATTGAAATAATTGTGCAACATAGCTTAAGTGAGGATCATTATGGCAAAACATGATTTAACGAAATGCCCCCCATGAAATAGGTGACAGGTATCCTCATGTGCTTGGTTATAAAGTACAATAGTACTTGGATGAATTACTAAATTAATTACAATGTAACGTATAATAATGTCAAATAAAATGAAAAATGTTTCAAACAATGAATGCAGGCGTACCTGGAGAATAATCATGTGTAAATGCCTAAATCCAGAAAGATTGGATTACGTGTGTTGAGCAAAAAGTAATGAGTGGCGTAATGATGATGGGCTGCGTGAGTGAATATGACATAAAAAGTTGATGGGATATGATGTGATGGTGGCTTTATTGCAAAAAAAAGAGATTTTCATGGGAAACAAAAATTTTGTTATGATTATTTTTGAATGAAGTCAAAGAGACGACCATAGTGAAAATTCACTTAGATTGGCTACAGGAAAGTCTTCAGCTGGAGGAGTTCCATCAGCTGCAGGAAATTCTTCAGCTGTAGGAGGTCCATTGGCTGCAGGATGTTTGGGCGCGGCAGGATGAAGATCAAATTGCCGCAGGAACTCGGCCTTAGTGGCTAGCTTATGGTACAGACAGAGTCTGTGACCATTGACCAATAACTTGAAGCACACAGGGTCAATTGTAGGCAATTGGACTACACCATTATCAAAAACTTTGTCAACCTCATAAGGACCAAGCCAACAAGTTGTAAGCTTACCTTGATTTTCTTGAAACCATGAATCATAAAGAAGTGCCCAGTCACTAGTAACAACCATTTATTTCATATATGTGAGTCATGCCATTTCCTGCATTGTAGTTGAACCAAATTTGTGTTCTATAAAGCTTCCTTTCTGATTTCATCTAGATGATTAATCTATAGGAGTCGTTCTTGCTGGGCTGCAAGAAGATTCAAGTTGAGTTGTAATGGTGTTTGTAAGGTTTTATGCTCAAATTCTATAGGAATTACAATAGTCTTGACATACGCCAACTCTTGGCATTGAGTACATTGATCATTTTCTTGAGGACTTCGTGATATTGTTGTGATAAATTTGAAATTTGGCATGGATTGATCAGTTTCAAGTGCTCATGGATTCTTAGAGACTTGGGTGATGTTTTCTCTTGTGTTTAGAGATGTTTGGACGATTGATGGTTTCAGAAAGAATATTGCAAAGCATTCACCTTGTATGGACTTGAGAGGAGAGTGTTCTTAGATCAGTCTTGGAGACTTGGATATCTTGATGAGCATTCTCATTCCCCACTCTTGGTCTACTCGTCAGTTTACTACTTGGGAGGTATAGCCCATTGTTCCTTTCAAGTGAATTATGTTTATGCTTATCTTTCATTGATATGGATCTTGAGCTATGGTGTGAGTTAGTTTTGGTGGATTCATTTAAGAGATGGTTTGGCATTGGTTATCTCCTTGTGCATATGTTTTTATTATGATATCATTATGATTGAGTTTAGGAGATGGTTCTATTTTGTATATTCCTTGGATTAGGAATGGGTATGAGGTTGAGCTTCTTGTGAGAGGTTTACATCCATGATTGGTTATACGGTATATATGTTTATTTGGCCTAAATTGGTTGAATGTAGTTTGGATGTTGTTGTGGCTTCTTGTTCAGGGTTTTATGGAGGAGATCATACTTGACACAATTCACATGTAGAGGCGTGTGTAGGAGGACATGATACATGTTTTATTTGGAGTGTTTCTCTCTTTGGTCTTGGTTATTTTCTTGGATGTTTGGTTTTCACTTGCATTGGATTGGAGATTGGTTGGAGCTTTGTAATCACTATTTTTACTCATGTGTGTCATGTGTGAGATGACATGGTGCTTCATTTATCTCTTTCATTTGTTGGTTGTGGAGAACTTGGGATAGTGTTGGAGACTTGTTGTGAGAGTTGTGCTTGCATGTTATTATTTAATATGTTTCGTATAATTGTGGATGTCCTTAATACTACATTGTTACACTTATATGAGATGTTGTTAGTGGATTCATTTTAGATTTGAAATTACCTATGCAGTGGGAGCTTATTTGTGTGTATGTGGAAGGTATTGTACTTGAGGCTTGTGGTTGCATGTTACAGGTTGAATATGTTGATTTGGGTTTCACTTGTTATACCTTGGAGGTATAGATAGTTGGATAGGTTAGCACTTTTTGTGGGTGATATTTCAGCTATTGTTTTGACAACTACTAGTGCATGTGATTACTTTTGGATAAGTTTTTGTGCTTTGGGGTATCAGTTGGTACATGTTTTATGATTCATTTGCAACAAGTTGTGTGGATTTCTCTTTGGATGACTTCTATATATGTCTAGTGACAGTGGCATAATCAGAGGTGGGACCATTCATGTATGAGATGGTGGTCACTTTGTTTTTGCTGCAGGTACCTTGATGGAGCACATGGTGCACTTTGGTTCATGATGGTGTATGTGCTAGGAGGGATTGTCCCATTGTTCATTTATGTGGCTACTTATTGACCCTTATGCAATGTATACAACAAGTGGGAGAATGTTGGGAAAATGATGTCTACATTTTACACTTTGCATAATAATGTTTACTATTGTATTATTTTATTTTATTATGTAAATATTACACCTAGGAGCACCTAGATGGATGCGCAACATGTAGATATTCCCATGAAATATTCTTGGGACCACTTGGTGAGTTGTTTTGTAACATTGTAATATAATTTGATGTAATTTTTAATATCAGAAAAATAAATTAAATAAAGTACCCAATATTGAATGTGGGTCAATGGGGCTAGGTAGCACATGGTTTTATGTAATACCACTTAGTGGTTTTATGGGAGCTTGTTTCTAAAAAAGCAACCACAAGGGTAGTTGTTGAGGTTAGTCATGTTAGCATTTGTGAAGGTTGGGAGAATGGCATGGGATGTGTAAATTAATGCTTGTTCACATAGAGTGCTTGTTTATGGATAGGGATTTGAAGACCTTCATGGTTGTGTTGCAATGGTGATTTTTTGAATAATACATGGATGATGGATGCTTTTGGAGGTTGGGTTCTTTTTCCCTCAAGAGGGTTTTCCCAGGATATATCTTGTGTCACATTTTTGTGGGCATGTTTTATATTCTCTTGCATGTGGATTCTAAGTGTCTATTTTCATAAGATCTATTATGGGTTATGTGGAAATTTTCATAAGTTAGCTGCAAGTTTCCTTATAATAGATGCATGTTGAGCACTACTAGTTTGGACCAAACTTTTTGGGTTGAAGCTATTTCCATGACTTTTTTCTTCATGAATAGATCAACCACTACTACTCCTAATAATAACATTCATAAAGAAATATTCAAAGGTAAACCAGTTGATTATTCAGTTCTCCGTGTTTTTGGTTTTGATGCTTATGTACATATTCCTAAAGAGAATATCATAAGCTAGACAAGAAGTTTAAAAAATGTATATTTCTTGGTTATGTAGAAGGTACAAAGGTGTACAAGTTAAGGAATACTACTGCCCACAAGATTATAATTAGTCTAGATGTGGTATTTTAATGAAAAGTCAATGCAAAGAGGTGAAGAACAACAAGGTTTGAAGTTATTCTAGTAGAGGTAGAAAAACATGATGATAATCTAGAGGTGCTAAATGAAGAACAACAGGAAGAATAAGTTCATCCAGATGAACAACCAGATGAGCCACAAGGTGAAATGTCATTCTTGTAATAGTATTTAGTAGAGTATCCAAAGTATCTAAAAGGTTCTCTCCTAACTATTATTCTTCTTATGCGCTACTAACTGATGTTGGTAAACCCAATGCATATAAGGAGGCTTGTGAAGCTGAATATGCAAACAATTGGAGAGCTATTATGAAAGAGGAGATATAAGCTCTTGGGTGAAATGTCACCCCCTTGTAATAAGATCCAACTAAGTATCCAAAACACCTAAAAGGTACTCTCCTACCTATAATTCTACATATGTATCAGTAAATGACGTTGGTGAACCCAGTTCATATCAGGAGGCTTGTGAAGTTGAATATGCAAGAAAATGAAGAGTTGTTATGGAAGAGGAGATAGAATCTCTTCGTAAGAACGAGACATAGGATCTCGTTCCATTACCCAAAGGAATAATATATATTTTGGAACAACCAGGTCTTAAAGCTGAAAGGAATATAAATGATAATTTGGAGAGATATAAATCTCTATTGGTGGCCAAGGGATATGCACAAAAATGTGGTATATCTTTTGATGAATTTATTTTACATGTTGTATGATTGAGTATTGTTAGAGTTGTTTTAGCCCTTGTTGGTATTCTTGATTAGGAGTTATAACAATTAGATATTAAAACAATCTTCTTGCATAGTGGTCTCTCTAAGGATATTTATATGCAACAACCAAAAGGTTTTGATGAATAAGGCAAAGTGAATCTTGTTTACAAATTGAAAAAATAGTTGTATGGTTGAAATAGGCACCAAGGTATTAGTACAAGACATTTAATTCCATCATGATGAGTATAGATTTTAGTAGATGTGAGGCTAATCATTGTGCTTATTTTCAAAGGTGTGATGGTGACAATTTTATCATTCTACTTATGTATGTAGATTATATGTTGTTTGTAGGTCCCAACATGTATACAATCAACCATATAAAAACTCAGCTTACTAGGGATTTTGACATGAAGGACTTAGGAAGTGAAAATCATATTATTGGAATGAAGATACATAGAGACAAAAATAATAGGAAAATATGGTTTTCATAGAAAAATTATGCGGAGAGGGTTAAACAATGCATCAATATAAAGAATGTACAACAAATTAATACTCCTTTTCCTATTCACATTAAATTGTCTTCAAAATAATGCCCTAGCACAAAAGCAGAGAAGACATAGATGTCTCATGTATTTTACTCATCAGCAATGTGTAGTCTTATGTGTTTCACGATGTGCACCAGACCATACATTGTGCAAGGAGTAGGAGTTGACAGTCGGTACATGGTGAATCTTGATATTGATCATTGGAGAGTTGTGAAGTGGATTCTTAGATATTTAAGAGGCACTTCAAATGTTTATATTTGTTACAATGGGATAAGTCTTCAAGTAAATGGGTATGTGGATGCAGGTTTCTGTAAAGAAAAAGATAAGAGAAAGTCTAATGCAGGTTGTGTTTTCTCCTTAGTTGGAGTAGTTGTCAGTTGGGTATAAAAGTTATAAACATTAGTGGCATTGTCTAGTATTGAAGTTGAACATGTGACAACAACACATGGTAGTAAAACATAAGTTTTGGGTGAGTTAATAGTAAAACATAACAAAATGGTTTTACATTGTGATAGTCAAAGTGCTTAACACTTAGCACGAAACTTAACAAACCATTCCAGAACAAAGCATATTGACATTCAATATCACTTTGTTCATGAAGTGGTGTAAGGACAAATCTCTTTGGCCAACATTTACACTAATATAAACCTTTTAGATATTATGATGAAGCCTATTGATAGAGGAAGTTACAAGATATTGTGAAAAGCGTCTATGCAACCCTTATTAAGAAACAAATTTTGGGAATCTAAATAATGTCTTGGATATGTGCTCTTAACAATGATGCTCTTATGTTTTTGGACTTCAATATACTTTATACACAAGCATATATGGTTGATTCGTCCCCTTTCACAACTTTCACAAACTTGATACCAAGTATGTATTGATTCGACAAGTCGTCCAATGAGGTAAATTTCTTGAAGTGAATTTTGGTATGTAAGGATTTAATTGTGTGGATTGGTTGGTGGTTTTCATTATTTCCACAAACTTGATACCAACATTACATCAATTCGACGATTCGTCCAATGAGGTAACTTTTTTGAAGCAAAATTTGGATATGTAAGGATTTAATGGTGTTGATTAGCTAGTGGTTTTCATGATTCCCACAGACTTGACACCAATCATGCATCAATGCAACAAGTTGTCCCATGAGGTAACTTTCTCAAACAACCTTTTGGATGTCCAAGGATTTATTAGTGTGGATCAGTTAGTGGTTTTCTTTTGCAATTGTACGTGACAATTCCAAAATAATATTTATTTTGTCTACTCTACGTTTTGATCTTGTCTAAGTCTATAGAATGTAATGCATATTGCCAAAAATTTATATCCAATTGAGGGATAATTGTGATTTAGTGTTGGCATAAGCATGTGTTTTATACCTTTTTAGCCCAAGAAAATTTTCATTTTACTTTTTTATTTAATATATTTCTAGTTCCTATTAATAGGCAAGATACTTATGCATTTGGTTTGTATTTATTTCTAATTTTAAATAATAATAAAATGTCATTTTTCTTTAATTTTTACTGACCTATATTGCAAATAATCAATGCAAAAATCTAAATTTCCTTTCTTCAAATTGCATTTTGTAATATATTCAATTCATTCCATCACATCATATGTCAAACGATACTAAATTCTTGAATTAAATATATAAATATTATATATGTCATTGATTTTGAATTTAGTGTATATTTTATTTATTTGCTTTTGTATTGGTTTATATGACAAAAGTCAGTGCACAATTCATTTCATTTTTCTTTTTCCTTTGAGACAAATAATTTATTTCTATAGTTTCATCCAACAAGGGATGGGAAAAAGTAAATCTGGAAAAATCTAAGAAAGTCTACACATCTTATCTTCATTAATTATAGACCCAACCACATGCAACCATTTGTTTTAGAAATCTTAAATCTGAACAAATTTTATTCCTATTGAATGAAGTAACAAAGACTTATCAAATGTACATAATGAAATTAAATAATTTTTGTTAACCTTCATTTTAAAAGCATAAAACATAAGATGCAACTCCAAGTAGCTTCCATATAAATGATGGGCCATTCATCGAAGATTTCTTCGCAGCAAAAAGATCTGAGAAGCGCATGCATCTTTGAATTCTAGCTATTTAGATAATTATTAGTTTATCTCATATATGCACTTTGTATCATAAGTTCAAACTATTTTTCTTTTTTCATCCTTTGATGTTTTGTTTTCATTCATGTCATTTTATGTGATGGAGAGAAATAATTACAAATGCTTTTGGGTCACACCTGTGAAGAAAGACAATATGTTTTGAGAGGCTGATGCTTATTCCACATCTTGGACCAAATCCTACATAATCTAGCCTTGCGAGTTGACATAGAGCAAGCGACTAGAGTTCTTGAAGCTCAAAGGCAAGCTGAGAGCTACCATGTTCGATTTTACTTTGGAAGATTGGGGAGCTATACCACATCGTGGATCAACAAGATCTCTACCTCATCCCATGGAGATGTTTATTAGAGTGGAGGTAATAAAAGAAATAAAGGGTTTAATATGATATGCAGTTGGAAAACACAATTATAGATTGTTGGCAGCCATTGAAAAATACAAATTTGAAGAGGAGGAAGCATTAGCTAAGGTTTTAGAGTTTTTCTAGGGCAAATATTTCAAGAACAATTCAGTTATCACCTAACACTTTGTAGCAAGTTCCAAAACCATTGAGGTGGGTAGATTAAGTCTAAAACTGTCATAAAATTGACACTTGTACACACTAACTTCATGTTCTTTGTTCTATTTTGGATAGGCGACTCTCATATCAATTGAGAAAAAAAGAGACCAAATCACCATGGATGTGAACGATGTGATAAAGTAGTATTTGGGTGGCTCCTCAGCTATGTCATCCACAATCATTCCATCTTTCACAGAAGGCATTGCTCTCATGCTTAAATAGAAATCACGGAGAATAAATGTTAAGTCGTGTGTTAGCTAGGCAAGAGGCTAAATGCTTTTGAACGATGGTGCTCTAGGATTATCTTAGGAAACATGAGTTTTGTAGGTTTATCGACATGAGACTCATTTGGTAATGGTATCTTTTGTGTGCACAATAAAAATATTTTGGGGAGGATTAGATTGATATGCATGCTCAATGTTGGAGATTATGTTGTTGGTGTAAACCAAATATTTCAAAGATCTCTCACTATGATTTATTATTATTATTATTTTTATTTTTTAAATCAAGTGTATAGTAGAGCATATTCAAATGATAGACTGTTTTTCATGAAGTTTTTTTTAAGTTTTAGAAGGAAATAAGCTTCACCTACTATTTCTTTTAGAAATACATCTTACTATTATTAATTATTCAATAATGCCAATTATAACACTTTAGTAGAATGGGTGTTCAAGTTTATTGTGGAAGATTTTTTTCAATGAAATTTTGTTTTATATCTTTTAATTGGTCAACGATTCTTAGTTCTTTTCATATATTGCTAAAACTTTCCACTCTACGATGATATTTTTAATTTTTAAGAATTTCTCTAAATCTAATATACATTATTTTACTATTGAATCATAAAACTAATCCAAATCATTCAAACGAAAGGCAAGAACTTTGACGTTTTGTATTCTTGTTTTTTTCTAAATCTTCTTATATTTGTTACTATTTATACTATATATATTTTTATCAACTAATCACAAAAACTTACTATGAAATTCTAACATTTAATTGAATTATTAATATCTTACTTTCTAACAAAATTTGGCTTATTATATTTAAAGTACATCTTTTAAGCTCCTCTATTTTACTTTTGATTTCCAATTGAAATGATGTTCTTTTCTCTCATTTTGTACATTATAGATTTTTTATTATCATTGTCATTTTTTCTGACATTTTACTGACTATGAGCCAAGAAGATTGTCAACCTTGCAATTCTTAACGAAGATTCCAAATTCTGGGGGAGATATGTCAAGATGGCACATAAAAATTAGTGCAAAATATAAGAATTCTAAAGTAAAAGGAAATTGACTTGCCCAATGAAATATATTGACATGCAAGATAAAATTGACGACTTGCCTACTATTGTTTCTACAAATTTGAAGATTTTTTGAATATAGGTAGTGAGTTAGTTGTTGGGCATAAGTCTGTAATTACTAATCAGAGATTTCTTCATTGATTCATAGTATCATAACCACACACATTACATGAGTAAGCTAATTGAAGGGAATTAAGTTCCAATTTAATCAGTCCTTTGTTGGCTATTTGTACACTACTAATAGTGATTTGTGTAGTTTTAATTATGAGTGATTAGTAATTACAAACTTATACACAACATCTTCCTTCCTACAACTATGCTCACAAATCTTCAAATTTCTAGAAATACCAATGGCCAAATTATCAATTCTACCTTGTGTCAATATATTCTGTTGGGCGACCAATAAAAAAAAATTATGTGCATCCAATTTTTGTATGCCTCCAAATTCTTCTATTTTGCACCAATTTTGGTGTGTGATTTTAACTCATTGAGTCTTAAAAGTTTGTAATCTTTTATAAGAATTGTAAACGATTCAAGGTTTGCAACTAATGAGCATCTCTTTTTTGCCTTTGTTTCAATTCATAATTAATAACAAAAAAACCAAGGGTACCAAACATTTCAACCAAACAAAAGAGACAAGTGTGCAATTCAACACCCCAAAATCACATAAGTAATGCTTCACCATAATTATTCCAAAATAAATATAATTTATTTTTATTCATAATTAATAAGAAGAAATTCAAGAAAATCAAACATTTCAATCAAACAAAAGAAACAGGTGTACAAGTGTGCAATTCAAAACCCAACAAATGCATAAATAATAGTAAAACATATAAACAATAGCACTTGCACCAAATGAAGGTGCAAGAGATAAGCTGATAGGTTGTTGATGTGAAAGCATAATTGAAGGTTTACATATTAAAATGAAGTGTATTTAAGAGTTGTTCTACAAACAAGTGTCATTGTAGAAGGAAGTCGTGTACATAGTAGCATCCACTTTGGATGAAATAAAGTTACAATATTGTTGTACAACAGTTTTGTGTAGGTCCCTCCATAAAAGCGTAGCATTGGAACACATTTGAAAAATATTGTTGTCGTAACTATACAAATATTCTTTGTTTCCTCTTCTTGATCAGGTGGTTGTGAACCTGTAGAAGCGAAAAAAGGTGTAATTGGTAAGCAACAAAAAATTGGCTCAAATAAGTTACGGGAAAATTTTGAACTGCAATACTAAAGAAGTGGGTGTGCAAGTAGCTTAACACACCTGAACATACTGTGAGATCAATTGTAGGTGAGCTTCTTATTTCTTTCTAATAATGGTGTATGTATTCTTTTTCATTTTGCAATAGCGATCCAAAGAGAAGGGGGTCTCTATACAGAGGCCTTGGAGGGATGTGACTCTGGAGAATGTTGTAAAGGTGAGACCTTGTCTATCAGTTTTACCTATATCAATTGTTACTTTATCTAGTGTTAGGCTCTCTGATTTGTGTATAGGGATAGTGCATGCGATGGGTAGCAATATTTGTGTACGAGTGCCTCGAGTTATTGGTTGTATTAGAATAGCTTTAGGGTTTCATGTTGCTGATGTTATTGTAGCTATGGTCGGATTCTTTCAAGCCAACCTAGATAACATAAAAGTTGTGATAATATAATTATTATGATATAATAATTATATTGATAAAATTATTGTGATTGATAATATTATAATTACATTGATAATATAATTATTGTATTATTATTGTGAGATAATATAATTATATTATTATGTGATAATATAATATAATTATATAATTATTGAGAGATATTATAATCATATTATATAATTATTATATTATATTAATCAAATAATTAGATCCACTTGAAAGAGTGGCGTCCCTTGGTGAAGGAGCACCACAAAAGGTATAAAGGAAGATTAATCTTCCTCTCTTGAAAATAATACGCATCACATATAATCTTCTTTATTGAGAATAAAGAGTGCTCGGGGAGAAAATCGTAGATTGTCTATGATTGGGAGGGAAATAATAGAGTCATTGCCTATGGTTCAACGAACACACAAAAAACAATATGGTATAAAAGCAAAGCCTCGGAGGAAGATCTCAATAAAGAAATTATAAAATACCAGACGGGGGGAAATTGTTCGATAGAGCATTGGCTGGAGTCCACATTGTGCAAAGACATTTTTACCAAAGTCCTGATTACTTCCATAAATTTGTATAGGGCTATATATGTGTGTTTTATGAAAACCAAAGTTTTTGTTGAGAATGGAAAGTCGTGTGGTTTGCGGGCTTATTTATGCTCAAGTAAAGAGTATATCTTTTGAATATTTTGTATTGTTTGGATCGCCAATACTGTTCCTTTAAATCGAACATATACACTTGACATTCTATGATAGTCCCAACAACAATGGAGATCAATCCCATACTTAGGTTGAGGACCACAAAGTTACAAGTCGTGGATGCAGAGTTTGAAAGAAACTATTTATTAGACATAACATTTTGAGAATATCGTCACAGTAGAAAAGATAAACTTAAGTCAAAGGCAGGAAGAAATCTCTTTCATCAACCAGGAATAGTAAATAAGGATTAATACTGAATATTTACTGGACGTTTTTCTTCGTGGGCACCTGCGCTAAATAATTTCTCCATCTATTTAGAGGGACTGATTATATATATATATTATATTTCATCTGAATAGAGGTGCAATGACGGTTTACATTTGCAACATTTGTTTATTATATGTGGAAGGGAACTTTAATATATGATTGGAGCGTTGTGATTCAAATGTATTGAGACTTTATTCTTTGGGACTCGTAAGTTTCGATATATAAGAATATATATATATCTTAACACCAAAGGTGCGTCCACTTAATATTAATATTGCCAATTATATCAAAAGTTCATATTGGGTGCTATAATAATTTTCACAGCCACACTATAGTTTGCATTATTGTAGTGCCTTAATGTTTGGAGGTTAGATATATTCTGGTATTAGAAATTAATTCTCATTTTTGGGCCAATGCTTGAATTAATTAATTCCAAAATAAACCTGTAATTCGTTTCTTATTCCAGAATAAGCTATTTACGGATATATATAAATCGTTGGGTCCGTGCGTGAACGGTTCTTTAAGTTTTTTGGGAATATTATTATTATTATTATTTTATTATATATATATATATATATATATATATATTTTAAATCTTTTTTTAAATCTTTTTTTTTTTTTATANTTATTATTTTATTATATATATATATATATATATATATATATTTTAAATCTTTTTTTAAATCTTTTTTTTTTTGTATAAGTTAATAATTCAAAAATTAAAATTTGAACAGATCAAAAAAATTTAAAATTTGTAAGAAAATAATTTTTTTTTATAATCTTATTTTTTTAAAGTTAATATACATAGTTTAATTTAAAAATATATTAGTTAAAAATACATATATATTTTAATTAAAAAAACCAACAACAAAAATGATAATTTCAAAAATTAAAATTTGTAAGAAATTTATTTTTTATAATTACAATTTTTTAATAAGTTAAAAATATTCAAATTAATTAAAAAAATGAAAAATAATCAATTCCACATTATGGGATCCAAACGCAGAATAGCTTATTCCAGCTTTCGTTTTCATGATTAATTAATTTGAGAATAGGTCCTTATTCTAGAATAGGCCTATTCTGGATAAATTAATTCCATGCACCAAACGGACCCTTAGGGAAATATTGAAGCGATAAATTTATGAGGTGCAAAATTATTAATATTATGTAGATATTCCAATAATTATAATGTTCATCGAACGTATTATATTGAAACTCGAATACTATGGAAGGCTTGATTATTTGGGTAGAGACTACAATAAAGGTTGCCAAATTGGAATATATCTTCGTAAATATTTGTCATGTGTGGCTATCATGCTATATTACAAGCTGAAGACTCCATCCTTGCCAAGTGCAACTTGTGGCAGACCGTGGATGAAGGTGGAGAAGTGAGATCGTGGCCTCTATCATTGTCAGCGTTCATCTCAGAGTGGGGTCGACTGGTGCCAGAGGTTCCTCGTGGACAGTTGCTCAATTTTAAGATTCCTAATTGAAATAATTGTACTCAATTAAAATAATAGGATCTTTACAAAAAAAATATCTACGATATATTTTGTATTTGTCGTGTCTCTATATTGTTTTCCTCTGACTTTTTGTTCCTAATGTCGTGACATGGAGACATTCTTTGTGGATTATAGTTAATTTTTTGTCTTGATTTGAGGTGCTAGGAGTGTGAAAGTGAAAAGGAAAACTGTGCTAGATATGTTAGCATTGGATATTTTGAATATCCAGTTCAGAACTGAGAAAGGGATGGACATGAGATAGAGGAGAATAATAATATCAGAGAGGAGGTTAAAGCAGCAGATGGTTGAGAAATTTGAATCAACTATGGCCAGACTTTGTTGATGTTTCATGCATGCTAGGACTTATTGTCTCAAATTCAGAAGACAAAAGCATCTGAGTTTGGGATGTGTCAAAGCGTACAGGTTTTCTAACATTTTATAGGGAGCATGATAGATTCTGAATCCTTCAAGGATCCTGAGATGAATCTACTTGCTATTGGACATGACAGTGGGATGATTGTCTTCAAAATTGGAGAGTTAGGGGAATGCTCGTGTTGTCCTTAAGGACCGAGTTAAGACATCTCTCGAAGAGGAAGAGTCTATATAGCTTGTGATTAGTTTCTTAAAAAAGGAGGAATTAACATTCAAAAGGAGAATGACAAACCTACAAAGGAAACTTTGGACGAGAAGGTCAGGAGGTTGATGTTAGTGCTTAGAATTAAGAGGGAGTCTTAGCATTAGTGATCTCTAGAGATGTACTCTAATGCATTCTTCCATGTGAGAGAAGTTTGAGGTATCAGCCCTTGTAGCATGTTTCTCCGAGATGGAGAAATTTGAGGTATTAAACCTTGTAGCATTTTTTCTCTGAGATGGAGAAATTTGAGGTATCAGCCCTTGTAGCATTTTTCTCTTACGGAGAAATTTGAGGTGTCAGCCCTTGTAATGCATTCTTCTCTGTAAGAGAGAAGTTTGAGGTGAAAGACCTTATTCCACCCTCTGGGAGTAGCCATGGTGGATGTCATGTGAGAGAATCTATGACTTAGCACTTGTGTTTATTCACCCTCTTGGAGTATCTATGGTGAACATCATGATGAAATGACAACATCACACTGAGTGATTCCGTGATGGACACTTATACTCACTTGCATTTCCATTCATGGGAGTATCCATGATGGACCCACCCTCTAGAAGTAGCCATGGTGGAGTTCATGTGAGTGACTCCATGACTAAACACTTGTGTTGAGTCACCCTCTGGGAGTAGCTATGGTGACCATCATCATAAGATGTCTACATCATGTGAGTGATTCCGTGATGAACACTTGTGTTTGTTTCCATTTTTTTTATTCATGGGAGCTACTATCTAAGAGGGAGTGTTAATGTTAGCATCGGGAGGATGAACTAGAAGTTATTGAGAATGATTACTCCCTAGCTAAGAGGGAGCGTTGACGTTATTCTAGGTATGATCAAATTCCTTCAAGCTGACATAGATAACATAAAGGTTGTGATAGTATAATTATTATGATATAATAATTATATTGATAAAAACTACTATGATTGATAATATGATTATTATATTATATAATAATATAATAATTATTATATTATATAATAATATAATAATAATTATATTATATTAATAATATAATAATTGGAGCCACTTGAGAGAGTGGCGTCCCTTGGTGAAAGGGCATCACAAAAGTTATAAAGGAAGATTAATCTTCCTCTCTTGAAAATAGTACACATCACACATAATCTGCTTTATTGAGAATAAATAGTGCTTGGGGGAGACAATCGTGGATTGTCTATGGTTGGGAGGCCAATAATGGAGTTATTTCCCATGATTCAATGACCACACAGAAAAATAACATGTGCATCCCAAGGTGGATCATTGTAGTCATCACATTCAACTGTAACATATGCTGGCAATTTTGGGGGCTTAGAGCCAAAGGGATATACAATATCTTTGACTTCTCCAAGAGATTCATTGACAAGAATAGATTCAACCCATAGGTTTATTGTTATCATGACACATTGAAATCTTCATAATAAGAGTTCTTAGGAAAGTTGGTCATCATTATCAGCTTCTGCAGATTTACATCGTGTATTGATTGCAATAGGTACATTGAGTTGTTTAAGCCTTTTTTTTATTGTAGAATGCTACTAGTTCATTTGTAGCAAACAAATGTATTGCTTGGTCAAAATCCTACTGTTCAATTGATGTAAGTTGTTTGTTTGTGCAAGTCATTAACAACTCCCAATCATGCTCTTTGGGTTCTACATTGCGCATGTTGTATAAGGGAATGCCAAACACACAAACTCAAAAGATTAAATTTGTACCTTGTTATCAAACTCATTCCTACAAGTGTTGCATACCAGATGTTCAGAGTTTTTAAATATATCAAACCACAATTTCATCCACATTTTACAAATCTGCATCCAACTTTTTCCCATCACATAATCTCACTACATGCTAAATAACACCACTCGTTAATGAGTATTCACCTTAAAACAAACCTTGAGGACAAAAATAATCAGAGACATTTCTTTGAAACTCATTCATTAAAGTAACAATGGAGCAAAGCTTCAGTTTAAAAGAAGAAAACCCCATACGTAAAGAGATGGTATTCAATGCTAAACAAAGCCCTAGTTTAGCAAAAAAATATGAATGATATCAAAGCACAAAATTTGTTAATCAATTTTCACCTATTAAAATAAAACTTAATAATGAAAATAATTAGTGATAGATCTTTGAAACACATTTACTAAACTAACAATAGAACAAGGCTTTTGTTCAAGAAGATAACCCCATATGTAAAAATATTGTGTTAAATGCTGAGAGGGCTGATACTTTATGAGTTCAAGTAGAAGAAAAAAAGAGAGAATGCAATCAAGGCACTAGAGAGAGAGAGAGAGAGAGAGAGAGAGAGAGAGAGAGAGAGAGAGAGAGAGAGAGAGAGAGAGAGAGAGAGAGAGAGAGAGAGAGAGAGAGAGAGAGAGAGATGCATTTTTGGATTAGAAGTAATTCAAGTTAATCTCCCTTGCATTGTGGATTTTCTCATGTGTCACCATAATGTCCTCTCTTTCCTCATCATTTTTCCAGTCTTTTCAATCATTGCACTTATGCCATATCCTACACTATGGAAGCAACGAATTGGCTTCTAGTCCTTAAGGACTTGATCAAGTAACCTTTTAGTATATTCATGCAGGCCAACAACATGCAATTGGTTGACAAAACTACTTGTTAAACTAGGGTAAAGGTTCATATCATAATTTCATTTATTTAAACCTACCCGCAAGATAATGATTGGCCCATCACAACTGCAGTCCTTGCCCATTCAATGATTCATTATGTGTCATCATGTATGTGAGACTTGTCAGAGACATAATACTTTGAAAAAAATAAAATGATAAATCAAATTCATGAAAAGAATTTAGTTCTCTAGAGTCAAGATGGAAAAATGTTTATGTTTGAAACTAATGACGTGAGCCATCTTGAACCATGGAAAACCAAATGACAGCTAGATGTAAGGGTTTGTAGAATATCTTGTAATTGTTCTAAATCTGCAAAAATATTTTATGTTTTACCATCATTTGTGCACTTTCTAACATAAAAATATCTCTTCCAACCTACAAGAAGTGCATATAGACACATCCAAAAAGGCATGCACAATATTTCAGTCATCCAAGTTCCATATAACTCATAGTGATGCATTCTTCCCGTGAGCAACATATTTCCAAGCCAGTAAAAATAATTGAGGAGAGGGAACACCTCTAATATTACACCATTAGTTCGGGAGAACAAAACGACAACATTTTGAGATCCATGAGGAGTTAGAAGAAATTTTTCCTCTGCAACCAACTTGACTTGTTGATAAATCTCCCTTGGACCAGTTTCAACTACCTTTACTGATATATGCAATTGCCTCTCAAGAATTGCTAGCATCTCTTCAAAATTGACTATGTTTCTTGAAGAGTAAGGTCTTTGGATAACAACAACAATGGACAAAGGTCTTATACCATTGAAAATATAAATCTTACAATGTGTCAACACTTTCTATCTCAACCAATCATGAGCATATTGATTAGGGATGTAGGAAACATTAGTCATTCAATCGAAGATTACAACATCCTCAAAGAAAATGGGTGATTCATATGCCATAACAGGAAGAAGATATTCAACCTTCATTTGAGATGCAAAGACCTTAAGAAGTCCCTTGGACCACACACCGATGGAAGTTGGATCATGTAGGTTTGCAAACCAATAAAATGTAGAAATATTTAGGTCATAAAGCTAAGACATGAGAATGGCAGGGATGATCTTCTCGGACTCATGGTGTGAGATTGGTCCAGCTTTGTCATACAACATCAAGGTGAGATTTTCTACCATATGCAATCCATGAATCCATCTAGCATGCATTTCATTTTCATCTGGCTTCATTCGATCAGGGTTCCACCAAGGGCATAATCCATTTCTCACAGGAACATTCTTCTTGTGCTTCTCCATATCAAATCTCATCTCATTAGGCAAATCTTGAATATGTTTGTGATTTAACATCAACACAAAGTGTAATTTGAGATTTCCGAAAACAAATTCCTCTAACACGAGGAAAACACAAGTCTCCACAAGTGTCTGCACAAACTGATCTCTTTCTCAAAATATATCCTTCCTTTCCATCTTGACATTCTTTGTTTGTCTGTGGGCCAAACTTGGGAGGTGGGACGGAGTACACCCATTGAAGTAAAAATAGGAAAACCAAAGTCACAAACAATGAGAGAAGAAATATTACGAGTCTGGATCTTAGCACCTTTCTGATA
>MU227192.1:298980-309624 GCA_018584345.1 Thuja plicata | reverse complement strand
GCTTGCAACAATATTAAAGCAGGTAGCATGATTCCCCACAACAAGGAGGCTATGGATGAAGTTACTCCTAAAACTACCAAGGACATGGTCATGAAAGGCTTTAGCAAAACATTGAAACTTCAAGAAATAGGAATGGGAGAATACAAGTTGGACCTAAATCCCTCAATGACAGAGCTTCCAGTATCACCAAGATCCTACGGAAAACCATCATCAAAATTCACACCGCTTGCAGTACAGGAAATAGAAGTACACAAAGCTACTGGTATGGTAAAGGCATCTACGTCTTCTTCAAATAACACAGAAGAGCAGGCAGTCTTAAATTGGCTTTACAAAGAAGAACCAGTGGACTCTGAGGTCAAAAATGTAAAGATATCCCCGGAACAGTATGGAAAAGGATATGAGTTCCTCAAACAAATGGGATACAAAGGAAAAGGACCTCTCAATGACACAGGATGAGGGATCATTGAACCTATACCCATGGAGTTCCACCTCAACAAAGACAAAATAGGATTGGGCTTTACTACTCAATTCAACAAACCTACTCTAAAGCAGAGTCCACCTTCTGAAGAAGAGAGTGATAAAATAGATGAAATAGTCTCAAACCCATGGCTTTATGAGAGATTGATACATATTGGTACAGAGAACCCAGAATATCAAGGAGAACGTTATGTACCTAGTTTTGAGGTACCACAAGATCTTCATACTCCTCTACTAGAACAACCGCCCATTCAAGAGGTTGGAGACACCGTAGCTACTATCACTCAAGAGGAATCCCG
The DNA here is from genome assembly GCA_018584345.1 of Thuja plicata. Lineage (NCBI taxonomy): Eukaryota > Viridiplantae > Streptophyta > Pinopsida > Cupressales > Cupressaceae > Thuja > Thuja plicata. Next base: position 308,848 of record MU227192.1, on the reverse strand, counting down.
GCCAAAAAATTCACATCCTAAATGGGGGTAATTGGTCACCATTACACATGTCCTAGATCTACCTCACTTTGATCTACAAGCAGCTAACCGTGTCCATCAACTAAACATTGCTGAATATTTGAATAGATCTGATGATGATGTCACAGACTCTCATGACTATGAGTATGATCGGTTATCCATTGCTTCTAAATAAATTGGGATAGACACAATTCACATGTTTGCAGCTCCCGCAGCTCCTAGTAGGCATCTTGACATCCCTCGCAATGACACTGATCCTCCTGAAGCAGAGGAAGAGTTCCTTCCTCTGATCATAGGCGAAGACACTGGTGAATACATAACTCTACAAGAATTTCATAGGCTACAAGCAAGAAGCCTTCTTTTACAAAGAGATGATGATGAGTTATCTATTGATGAGTCACTAGAGTTCAATCCATATATGCTTGATAACGACCCTTTTAATAACGATCTCGCTCTTATTGACCTGAACATCAAAGATATTAACTTAATAGACCGCGTCATGTCGGTTAACAGTTGTGATGCTAACACGATGCTGTCCTTCTCAGAACCTAACTCCTTAAAATTGGTACTTCCCGACCTTATTGATTGGACTGAAACATATCCTACACCTATGCTCAACTTTTCCAATGACCACTCCCTGGCTTATTACCTTAATGCTTGTGAACCTCACCCTTCTTCCACCAATGCAAGGAGTGAGAACATGTCGCAGGAGGATATCAAGTTTCTTAGTCACAAATTGAAAAATAAAAAGAAAAAGCAGACTGATAATGAAAACCACTCTGTGGTAGTATCAAATCCCAAAATAGTAAAGAAAAAAGATGTATCCGATGGTGAAAACCTCTCAGAGGCGCCAAAGGATGAGACTCTTGATATCTTCCTTGAACACTTTCAGGAAAGATCTTCAGTATTAATTAAACCAACACAACCAGTGAACTTAGGCACTATTGAAGATCCTAAGATAGTTCATCTAGCACAATCCCTATCAGAAGAAGAGAAGCTACAATTCACAGAATTCCTGAAGGAGAAAAAGATCAACTTTGCATGGTCCTACACTGATATGCCAGGGCTAGATCCTAATCTCATTATGCATCACTTATCTATAACTCCTGGGATCAAGCCCGTGAAACAAAAACTGAGAAAAATGCATCCTCATGTTGCATTACTGGTGAAAGCAGAATTAGAAAAGTTGTTAAAAGCTAGATTCATTCGGGTCATTGCCTATGCAGCTTGGATCTCCAATGTGGTCCCAGTTTCTAAAACTGATAAATCTATTAGGATCTGCACGGACTTCAGGGACCTTAACAAAGAATGTCTAAAGGATGACTTCCCTTTACCAAATATTGACATGATTATAGACCTCACAGCTGGCTACCAGATGTATTCCCTAATGGATGGATTCTCAGGTTATAATCAAATCAAGATTGCCCCTGAGGATCAAGAGAAAACTGCATTCACATGTGCATGGGGCACATTTTGCTGGAACGTCATGCCATTTGGGCTAAAGAATCCCGGAGCAAAATATCAAAGAGCTATGACAACCATATTCCATGACATGATGCACAAAAACATGGAAGACTATGTCGATGACACACTGGCTAAATCCAAAGAAAGAGTTACTCATATTGCAGATTTAGGAAAAATATTGGATCGGATGGAGCAATTCCAACTCAGGCTCAATCCAAAGAAATGTGCCTTTGGGGTTCAATCGGGAAAGCTCCTAGGATTCATAGTATCGGAAAAGGGAATCGAGGTAGATCTAGCAAAGGTCAAAGCTATTCTAGAAATGACTCCTCCTTGTAATATCAGTCAAATGAGGACACTACAAGGAAGACTCCAGTCTATCAGGAGATTCATGTCCCAACTTGCAGATAAAGCACAACCCTTTACTAAGCTACTACATAAAGGAGTTACATTCAACTAGGATGAACACTGTGAAACCAACTTCAGAGAATTAAAGGCCTACCTAGCTTTGCCACCAATTCTTATGGCACCTATTCATGGGAAACCTTCACTCCTATATATTTCAGCTACAGCTACATCACTAGGAGTATTACTGGCACAAGAGGATGAAACAAAGAAAGAGCGAGCTATCTAGCTACTACATTAGTAGAACTCTAGTCGCCTATGAGCTCAATTATAGTATTATTGAGAAAGCATGTTTAGCAGTTGTCTTCGCATCACATAAATTAAGACACTACATGCTCTCTCACACAGTCAAGCTCATCACTAAGATCGATCCTCTGAAGTATCTTTTAAGCAGAACAACATTGACAGGCCATTTGGCAAAATGGGTCCTCATTCTTAGTGAGTTTGACATTGAGTATGTCGAACGGAGGGCTATCAAAGGACAGGTACTTGCAGACCAACTAGCTGATTCACTACTTCAAGATGATACACCATTACTAGTTGAATTCCCTAATGAAACAATCATGCATCTCACTGAACATTCATGGAAGATGTACTTTGATGGGTCATTCACTCAACAAGGGTCTGGAGTCGGAGTTCTCTTCATTACTCCTCAAGGCTATAACATTCCCAAAGCTTACAAATTAATGTTTCCATGTACCAATAATATCTCAGAATATGAAGCGCTGGTCAATGGCCTCACGCTCGCCATAGAATGGAAGATCATTGAGCTACACATATATGGTGACTCCCAACTAGTTATCAATCAAATCAATGGGGAATATCAAACAAAAGATGAGAAATTGGTGCCCTACAAATAACTGGTTGATGATTTGGGAAAATACTTTGTCTTCCTCACCTTTCAACAAATACCAAGATCAGAGAATAAAGCTGCAGATGCTATGGCTACCTTGGCATCCATGTTACAACTGGAGGAACATCAATTCCGCTATGACTTCTTGGTGGAAGAAATATCCTATCCCGCCTTTGCTAATCCAAAATATTAGGTAATATGTGCCTTAAATACTCTTGTTCAATCCCGATATGCCAGTATTATTGCCTATCTTTCAAACCAAACCATTCCCGCCAATCTATCTAAAAATGAGAAACGATCCCTGATTAGGACAACATCGCGTTACGTCCTCATAACTAACAACCTATATCGACGTAGTCTTGACGGTACACTTCTTCGATGTTTAGAACTAGCAGAGTCTGATCTAGCTTTAAAAGATGTCCACGAAGGTGTATGTGGATCACACTCGAATGGATTTTCATTAGCTAAGAAGCTGCTCAGAGTGGGCTATTATTGGCCTACAATGGAGAAAGATGCTCTTCAATTTTCCAAAGCATGTCTTAAATGCCAAACACATGGAAACCTCATCCATGCTCCTGCCAGAGAACTCATACCTTTTATAACACATTGGCCATTTCAGCAATGGGCCTTTGACTTGGTTGGACAAATACATCCCAACTCTTCAAATGGACACAAGTTCATCATTACGGCCACTGAGTATTTTACAAAGTGGGTCGAAGTCGTGCCGCTAATCAAAGCCACTGGAAAACATGTGGCTATGTTCATTCTAAACTACATTATTTGTAGATATGGGATACCCTCTTCAATTGTGACGGACAATGGGGGCCAATTTAAAAACCAAGACATTGATGACCTCTGTGAACAGTTCCACATTACTCAACATTGCTCTTCAGTCTATTATCCTCAAGGTAATGGACAGGCTGAGGCATCAAACAAAAACATTCTCAAAATCTTACACAAAACTGTGAGCAAGTCTGGCAGAGACTGGAATTTACAACTAAATATGGCACTATGGGCCTACAGAACAAGCATCAGAACACAAACTGGAGCCACACCATTTGCTCTAGTCTATGACACTGAGGCAGTACTACCTATTGAGTTTAAAATCCCATCTTTACGAATCTCTCTACAAGGACTAGTTACTGATGAACATTATCACATTGATCGGATAAATTCTCTAGACCTACTGGATGAGTGCAGGAAATAGGCGTTTGATCACCTCAAAGTATACCAAGCAAGAATGTCCAAAGGTTACAACAAGAAGGTTAAACCACGTAAATTTGAAGTGGGGGACCTTGTCCTGAAAGAGAATCCTAAGAAGCAGCCTAACAGAGAGCAGAAAGGAAATTTTGAACCTAACTGGCTGGGGCCTTATGTTATCACTGCTACTTTTGGGATTGGAGCTTATCAGTTAGCTACACCTGAGGGAGATGTTCTTCCTGATCCTATCAATACTCTACATTTGAAGCGGTTCTATGCTTAATGTTTGGCTAGCAGAGCCTGTACAACCAAAAGTTCTTGAAAAACACCAAAAACATTCAAAAAATTAATCCTGAAGAAATCCAAAAACAGTGGAAAAGGTCCTTCAAAATGGGTATCCTTGGTGAAAACCTGGTAAACAGGCGCCTTGATACTACAAAAACATTCAAAAAAGCAAAAATAACAAAAAAATTGAAAAAGAGAAAAAGTACCTTGATGAGCACCTAGTAAAACAGGCATCTTGGTAGCAAAAAGAAAGAAAAAAGATCTTGCCAAGTGGTGAAAACCTGGCAATCAGGCGTCACTTGTATTCTGCGCTCCATCTATCAATGCACTACTGATACTAGGCCGTCACAATTTTTCCTATGCTCATATGCTGACTTCATTTTTCTACATGACTATCTTATCCTCGCTTGGGATTTGTCTATCTTTACGTCTTAGGAATAAGTTATTCTGCACTGGGGGCATCTTTGTTGGCATAGTCAGTTGTGGTTGCTAGGTGTCTCTAGGATGGTTTGTCTCACAAACATGATGTTTCTCAATACATTCCAAACAATGTCACTTACTCAAAACAAAGGTGTCTTTTGACGACATGGGACATAACATTTAAACACTCACATAACATTCCTACAACGCCATATTGGATTGCAAACATGAATGGATTATCCTATCAAGGCACATACATGGAACATCATATTACTAGAATTACACTTTTCTGATTGATGAATCTTTACTGTGTTTGATAGATGAATGAACGAAGTACTACTTAAACACACAGTTTGATAATGGATTGATTATGATTCTTTTATGTCGGTGATGTTTTCAAATAGGGGCATCTAAGTAATTATGAATTTTATCTGATTGATTCTCAATTTATGATTTATTATGTCTTCTTAGTTACTCAATGACGTCTGCGCAAAGACAAAGAGTCGCAAGGATTGGGGGCATAATGTTTTTCTTAAATTTTTTGCGTATGGTGATTGTTTCATATAACCCTATAAATTTCACTTAACTTGGATGTTTATGGTAAGAGCTTCCATTATGGGTGGATAGCTGCATATATCTCAATCTTTGTTATGTGTAAACTACGGTGAGTTTGACACAATTTCCTTGTCTATTTTTTGATCCATATTCTCACTAAGGTATACGAATCATAATGTACCCAAGGATATGAATTTTCAAGTTCATTGCGGGTCCAATATCTTGCCTTATTCAGAATCTGGTATATTAAAAGGAAGGTGACTATTTTGATGTCCTGGCTTCTATAGCTTGGTACCTAAGTCTATTTTCGACATTTCAATATATTATCATAATATCAGTGGGTATTAGTGATGATTGTACTATTTGATGGTATCTGTTTCGCAAGTGCCCAATGATGATAAAAATGTTGCAATATTTGCTAAATCAGTGACAAGTCCTAAGAGTCTTCATATAGCTGCATTTAGAGATTGCCTGATGCATTTTTATCCAGCAGTACATAACAAAACATAAGATACTTTGAGGCTCAAAACATGGTTTCTATCTTCTTCTACCACTATCAAGTTAATTACATCATTTACATTACTGATATCATCCATAGCATACATTTTACATACATTTGAAAAGCAAAATTGAACAATACAAAAATAAGACATCCATGTATTGCATTTTTATCTTTACATCCTAAGTGCATCCATACATATATTTCTGCATAAAAATTGGAAAAATCAAAGAAAAACATATATTTACATTTTTACATAGATATCATTTGTTCACATCAGTAATATATTCATCACATTCACATTTAAAAATGATGTTGTCAACTATAAACTCATTCATCACAAGATCAAGATATCATCACATGTGCAAAACATTTACCACATCTATGAAAAGCAAAAGGGATACATCTACATATGAAACATGTTAGCATCCAAAAACAACGAAGCATGATACACATCACTGAGCATAAAGAGTATCAGTGAGCATAAAGTGCATCAAAGCATAAAGTGTATCAGATCATATACAGAATGTCATTACACATGAAGAGAATCAGTATGCCAAAACTCACGAATCAGATATATATATCAATGTAAGGTACAAAAATGGGATCTCAGCAGGATCCAGATATACATGTATAAATCTCAAAAACATACACAAGGCACAGTCTCAACTCTGGCCTGCCCCCTCTCCTTGATCAGGAGGAGGAGGAGGAGGGGGTGGCATGAATGGCGCTGCAGGTGGTGGCATGGATCCCTTTGACTGCTGAGCAATATGTGAAAAGGTGGGTGCCCTCTGACCATTAGGAACGGTAGCATGATACAAAGCATAGTAATATGTCACCCTCTGTCCCTGATGGACTGCAGTCCGGGCCTGTATGTCTCTCTCAGCTCTCAGTCGCTCGAGCTATCTATCTCTATCTGCCAATAAAGCCTCTGTCGTGGTGACTTGAGCCTCTAAAGCTGTGATCTGTGCTCAGAGCTCCTCTCTCTCCTGCTCACACTGTGATAGAGGATCCCCATCTCTGCCAGGATCCTGCTCCTGTACTCTTTGCCTCCTTTGTCTCTGCTGCTCAGGAGTAAGTAGAGGGCCCAGATATCTCTGAGGGGCCACAAACTTGTACCTCGGTCGTCTCTGCCCACTGTCGCTCAGACCGCCAGTATCCACTGCCTCACCACCTCCCCCTCGGTCATCTCCGTCATGTCTATCATCCAAGGGAGGATGCCTGCCTCCGTCCCTACCTCCATCTCGGCCCCCATGTCTGCCTGGAGCTTTGTCTCTGCCCCCTCTACCCCTGACAGGTTGATCCTCTAGATCATAATCCAAAGGCTCCTCTATACGAGGAATCATCTCCTGTGGTACTGTGAATCTTGGAAAAGGATGCTGGAGCATATCGGCAGCATATCCATCTGATACCCCTGCATCCTGAACATCTGGGCGAAGGTCCCAGTCAATGGCTACCATATCGCAGATATCCTGTGCAGCATCCTCATATGTCAGCTGGGCTCCCCAATTAGCCATCTCATCTCAGATCCATGCATAAACTGTCACATCCTCTGTCCGGCCTTGTCGCCGCCCGTACTGTCTCAAAACTTGGGTAACAAGGAAGCGCTCTATAATATATCTGGTCTGGCCGATCAGATATCTGCTTTGACACAAAAATGGGACCTGCCAAGCATCAGAAGTCCATACCTCGCAGTCTAGGTATGGTCACCATACGACCTCTGTCATATCATCGAATAGGCACCGCCAGTACTCAACCTTGCCCAGGTGGGGCTGCTGTAATAACCCTGCATACATATATACATAAGGCTTCTCTGGAGCCCTCTACCTGTCACCAATCGGCCGTGTCACTGGGATGTGCTCCCAGACCCATACCTGAAGAATCAAGATACCTACAGTCATGCTGCGGGTGTGATGGTACATAATCTTGTGCATCTCTCGGTATATGTGAGCCAGAATGCAGCTCCCCCAGGCAAATCGGCAGCGGTGAATGATCATCTGCTCGACCATGCCAACCCAGCCCACCAGGAAACCATGTTGTCCTCTGTCTGGCATAAGGATGCCACCTACCAATCCAGCTAAATATACAGCTAGTCGATCATAGTGATCGACCATGTAATCCCATGACATGTACCTGTGATCTATACAATCATCCTGGAAAAACCTCCTAGCAGTCCCGATCGCAACACCAGCTCGAGACTCAAAGAAAACCTCATGACCCACCATGGGCACGCGCAAGATCCTCCAAACGTCCTCTGGAGTCACAGCGATCTCCCCAGTCGGTAGGTGGAAGGTGTTGTGCTCTGAGTGCCATCTCTCAGCCAGAGCAGTCAACTACCCTCGGTTTACCTCGATCTCGGGTAAACCTATCAATGATCGTAAACCACATCAGATCATAATGTTCTGTTCATCATCTGATAAACAGCCAGATAATGCCAGAACTCATGCGGGATACGTGCCTCGAAAGGCGACTACCTCAAACTGGGCCTGAATTTGACAAATACAGAAAAGCATCAGCATTCTATCTACCACAGAAGGCATATTCCTACTCTACTCAATCATTTCCAGTTCACAGAAAGTAAACAGATTAGAACAAATAAAAAACATAAGTCTTTTACCAGATGCGATTCTAGAAAAGCAGGATGCGACTGCGTATACAGGATGCGATCCTAAATGCGGGGTACGATCCCCGAAATATGGGATACGACTCACTGATGGAATTTTGTTAAAAAGATGTCTAAACCTAATGGACTAGATGTGATCTGGGAAAACCCAGATGCGACGCAGAATATGGCAAAAATCGGATGTGATCCGAGAAAAAATGGATGCGATGCGCCTTTTGTAAGATGCGATCCGGAATCCCGGATGCAATCCTCTCTTTAAATAGCTCTAAAATGCATTAAAAAGCTTCAAATTCAAAAATGCAAAATTCACAGGGTAGTTTATCGAGCACTTACCAGCGGTGGGTAATCGGCTAGGCGCTGATGTCGTCAGCTCATCTCGAAACGATGCTTCCTCGCGGGGACCACCATTTTCTCTGTAGAGCTCTCTAATTGGCTATTGCTAAATGTCAAAATGAATAGTGAAATGGTCAATTTGGAGGCTTATATGGGTCTTTTGGGACATTTAGGGTTTCCAGAACTCCTCCCAAACAGCTATAAATTTATTCATGTTCTCTTTTCTTCAATCGGGAACCAAATCGAAGGTGCCTACAACGTTTTCAACCGCACAGTGTCCGTTTGCGACAGTTTCACAAAACTTGCAAATTTGCTTCCTTTCTTCACCATATTGGTAATAATTGCACATTTTATCATACATCTTGATCTCAACATCATTATCATTCATATTTTCACGTAATTCAACTTGATAAATGTGTGTTTATTTTTAAACACACCTTCTATTCCGTTCTTTCTTATCCTCCCGCTTCTTGCAAGTGATACTTTCCTTCAAATAAGGGATTTTATTTCTTTTCCTTCGATTTCATTCCCGAGGGGGCATGATCACACTATCATCAATTAAATTTTTGCTCGAAACAACATCACAATGACTTCGTTATCAAACAAACTTGGGGCATAATAGTTTCTTGACTAATGTCAGAACTGTTGGATAGAAAGCTTTGGTTCTCATGAGCGGGATATCTTATGTTTCCTCATTTTAGAAGATTTTTAAATCTCCTAGTAGCATCGTATTGGCTTTCAGACGACAACCAAGTTCGGAATCAATATTATCAATTTTCGGACGACAACCAAGTTCAGAATTGGTATTTTTAAAATCTTTTATTGGTCTTTAGATGACAACCAAGTTCAAAATCAATTCTATCAGTTTAGTTCAATCAAGTACGAGACTGATCTCATCAACATTTTGTTTGACAACCAAGAATGGGATTCTCAATCTTTTTGAAGTCAAAATCAAAAACTTTCTTTGAATCAATGCGCTGCTCGCACATCAATTCAAAGAGGGGCAAATGTAACCACCTGAATTTGGTCTGTCGCAACTATCGACCCTATTTGCCCTAAGTGTGATCATACCCCTGATTTATGTCCAAGCGACCCTATTACTGCTTGGCATAATTCTTTAAATCAATTTAATATCCTAGGTGATTTTTATCACTGATTTATATTAACTATTATAGCCATACAATTCAAATCAATTTTGACCAATCAAATCAAATCA
>MU227192.1:253950-269080 GCA_018584345.1 Thuja plicata | reverse complement strand
CAATAAAAAAATGCTCAAACAACTAAATGTACCTATTGCCCTCTGCGTTGCAATCAATACACAAAGTAAATATGCTGCAGCTAATAGTGATGAGCAGCTTTCACAAGAAGTCCTCTTATGTAGATTCTAGCGTGTCATGCTTACCACAAACCTCTAGATAGAAGCTAGTCTTGTCAATGGATCTCTTGGTGAGGTCAAAGATATTGTATATCCCTTTGGCTCTAAGCCCCTAGAGTTACCAACATATGTTACTGTCAACTTTGATAACTACAATGGCCCACCTTGGGATTTCCAAAACCCAAAAACTATCCCCATACTACCCATAACCCGTGGAAGTTGTACACAACTACCACTGACCACTGCATGGGATATCACTATACACAAATCACAAGGCCTCACATTAGATAGGGCCACAATTGATATAGGTAAAACTGAAAGGCAGGACCTCACCTTCACAGCGGTCTCCAGAGTCAAATCCCTGCAAGGCCTTCGTATTGACCCCACCTTCACTTTCAAGCGCTTTTCCAAAATGAAAAAGAATCTGTACACTATAATTAGAAAGAAAGAAGAAGCTCGCCTTCTATTGATCTCACTTTGAATTTGGGTATTTGATATTGCTTTAACCCCTCTTTTTGAATTTTCCAACTTCAAATTTTTCATTTCCTCGATTAAACCAATTAATTGTTTCATAACAATTTTGTCTTCTTCTCTTCTACAGGTTCACATGGGCTGCTCCACAAAGAGGAAAAAAATAATATTGATTGCTACAAATAGAGCATTCTATTATTTAGTTCAATCCATTCTAAAGATTTGTTTGCTTCCAAGCCGCTATTACAAGTACAAAATGCCGATACTTTACATGCAATTGTTCCATGCTAAATTGTTTTGTGTTCAATGCTTCCTTCATCCATGAAGCATGTTTTTAAAATACAACTTCAAATAACTTTCGTTTACTATGTTATAAGTACATTTTGCTTGCACATCACACAACTGAATTGCCATTGGGAATATGGATTTGTCCTATTAATCTTCAATTGGATAAATGAACTTGTACATTAATAGACATGATGGATCAACAAAATCAGTTCCTTGTTCATTTGATGGCAAAGTATATTGGAACATTATATGAGTACTATTACTTGACATGCTTTGTAATTGGTTCAAGTTTTCTTTCCTACCTTTTTTTTTTAAAAAGTGAACATGCACTTTAAACTATTACTCTCCATTTGGAAATCAACTTTTCTTGATTACCTACGATGTGTTTTCCAACAACAACCTCATGTGGCCCATATTGTTCACGAAATACCAGATTCAACAGAAATACCCATCATGTTATAGTATGCCAAGATGCCAGTGACTGTGTTCGAGAAACCATATAATTTTTGATAAAGCTTTACCCAAATTAATGTCATTGGATTACATAACTACATTATTTCGCCAAAAAAAAAATTCTAAAAATTTATACATCTTAAGTACTATACAATTACCTTCACAGTGTCAAGATTCTTTTACATTTTCCACTCACACACCTATCGGCGATTGCCTTGCACCTCCATTCGGTGCAAGTGCTAGTATTAGTTTGTGGTTAACAATTTATAATAATTTATAGAATATAATTAGCATCAAACCTTGTCCTCGATAAATCTGCAACCACCCCCAAAGCAAAACACAAACTCAAAAAATTAGAACAACCCGCTACCCAACACATGTAATAATCATCCCATTACAAAGGTGACCAAACCAAAAAAAAAAAAACAAGGGCCATGACGAGTACATTGAAATCCTTGGGTTCTGATTAACCTGAGAACAAATTCAAAACCCACATCACCACCCAAATAAAGGACACAAGGAGCCACAAAGATGCATAAAAATTTGACATTATAGCCAAAATGGGTGGGGGTATCACCACAAATAGAGCCTTAACCTACCCCATTACCTACCTCCATTGAGGCAACACACACTCACAAAGAGCTCACATCTTGGTCCTTGAACGTTGCTTCCTTTTCACATTCACTTCTTGGAACACCACCCTCGACGCCTAAACTACCCTAAATTCTCGATGCCTAAGAGAGAGCTTCAACAACTCTCGGCTAGACAGTGCCTTCATCATCTTTTCGTCCCTATCCGAACTCAAAGACCAACAGATGAAAGGGACCAAATCATAGGCCTCTGCCAATCTCATATTTTCCACACCTTGCACATCAAATCCACCCCCAGGATTTCCCACTCGAACACTGAGTCCAGCCCAAAGAGTATATCCTTCTCCACCAAAGACTTCATCACCTACCAAATTTTGCTATAGATCCTTTGCTAATTCCAACCGCCAAGCCATAATAAATGACACAGTGTCCATGTTGGAACAATATCGGTGCTTTGCATCAATAGAATCTTTGCCTAGCACCTCTAAAACAACGCTCACCAGATCCTTCTCATTGCACTTGAAGAGTCACTTCGAGCGTTCGGCCTTAACCGGTCTAAAGAAAGCAGCTTGAATTCAAGTGGAAAGATGGGTAAAATTTTCTTCCATCATGGGCTCACAATCACAACACACCTCACCAACAAAATGGACATCAATACATCTACCTTCCAAATAAAGCAACACACACATCACATCAACACAAAACTAGCGAAGAACAATAAAGGAATGTCAGTCAGTTGCAGATGAATGATGTTACTCATTAAATGTAAGATTAGAAAAATCCTCCTCATGTACATCCCCTACCTCATTAAACGTCAATGCCCATTATGAAAGGGCATCTGCCACCTTGTTACTAGTTCTCCCTACATGACTTGCACAAAACTCCTTAAAGGAGGATAATTCATTTTGGATTGCAATGATGAATTTTTGCATGTGCCAAGATTTTGTACCACCATTAATAATGACATTGATATTAATGAGGGAATCACCCTCCAAACAAAGTTGCATGACACCAAGTCTTCTACCAAGCTTAACCGCATGAAAATTCGTCATTGCCTCATCAACATTACTGGTCCCTTCCATGATCCTATTCGCCCCCATATATAGAATATTGCCTCTCCAGTCCCGAGCAACAAACCCAATACCAGAAGGCCCTAGATTACCCTTGGAGGCACCATCAAAGTTTGTCTTAGTCCACCCTTCCAAGGGACAATCCCATTTCACCTCTTCACTAGTCTCTGATGTTGGATTAAAGTTAAAGAGTGATTTTAATATCTTTCGATATTTCTAGATGTAGCATGGATATTAAATATAAAATATGAAAAATAATATATTTTAGCAAAGAATTTGTTTGACTATTTACTATATTTATCTATTATGATTTTAGTGAAAGATTTTGTTTTTAAAGAAGTTGAAATGGGAAAATATAAACATAATCTCAATGAGTCAAAGCATGTTTGGTGTAACAATAAAAATATTGTAGTGGTCATCTAAATGGTGATAAGTTCAAATCTTCGATGATAAATAAATAATAATAATAATCTCAACAAAGATAGATGGTGGGATTTGAGCCACTCACATTACCCTTCAAAATTTTAAAAAATGATAGAGAAAAAAATAATGTTTGTGGGTTTGATTCCATTTCTTAATTTTGTTATAAGTTGTTTTTAAATGGATGTTCTTTGTCCAAACTAGGAATGCTTAAATAATAATCAAGATGCCAAAGTAGGAAGAATATATGAAAAAAATGTTTGGAAAGATCACAAGGTAGAATAAAATAAAAAGGGTTACTAAAATATAGAGATGAAATAGTGTAGTGTGTGCTACGATAATACATAATGAAATGAAACAAAATAAAGAAAATAAAATAATACTATTTTAATAAGTAATATATGAGATTTTTGTTAGTAAAAGTGAAATAGCTCCAAAATAAACACTCATTTATGTCCTGATATTCACCAAGTCTATACCACCAGTAGAGACACCCAATCTAAAACTATAAACAACATGGTTTGATATTAACACCATGGTCCGTAAACATTTAGGGCTATCAATAAAGTCTACTGAAAACCTACACCCTATCCCCCTTTGAAACAAAATAGAGCCTTTAGCCATATACACATATATTATGAGTGAAATTTACCAACTAAAATAAAACACAGACAACAAAAACACCATGCCTTACACTTTCCCTACCTTTCCCATTGGTTTGTTCACCTAGTAGTCCTCTGGTACAAACTCCACCACTTTTTTCTTCTTTCTCATTGTCCTTTCCTCCTTGGACCCCCTTTCTTTCTTCCTTTTCTTTGTTTCCCTCTCTTGCAGGTGACCTTTCAACAGATCCCATACATTCCTAGCATCCTCTCTCCTTTCCTCCTTGTTGGAAGTAGCGCTCTAGACAAGAAAGGGTTCAATTTCCTTTGACATCACTTCAACCACTCTCCAACTCCATTCAACATCCCTAATACTGACATTAGGCTCTATTGACACTACCATGGGGATTAATCTGACCAACCATTTTGATTTAACACATGCTTTCAAGACCCATACCGCTTCCTCCTTTGAATCAAATTCCAAAGCCCATGCCAACAAAACAATGATATATTAAGGTTTGATATGTACCTATGATCCACAAACATAAATTCATGACTAAGGAGCAATTTTAAAATTCTCCAGAATTGTGGATTGTCCACCAAAAAAATATTGGATTTGAGGAAAACTATCAACCGTACAGCTCCTAAGAATCAGCTGCATGCAAACACTTGTCACAGAAATAGAGAAGCAAAAGCTATGGAGGTTGGAAACAACAAATCTGTGAAGAGGAAACATCCTTAATTGATTCAATAATAATGGAATGAAATTGCAAAAGAATTAATAATTACAAAGTGATCAATCCTAATAAAGTAGATCAAAAGCCTAAGAAGGGTGGAGAAACCTAGGTTGCATGAATAATTAATAAAGAAAAATTTATTGCAGGCCTAAAGTTTAGCTTAAGTGAACTAGAGATAAAAAAGGTGACTTAATAATTAAATCAATAATTATTTAATTAATAAGTGAAAAAGGTGACTTAATAATTAAATCAATAATGATTTAATTAATAAGTTAAAACATCCTTTTACTCTAACACCCCCCTTAAGTAAACTTAGGGAGAAGCTAAAAACCTAGAAACAACTATTGAAAGCAGGAAATGGGTCCCGACAACAAGACCTGATTAGGTACCCAAGTACAAAAAAATCTTTGTAAAGAGGAGAAAATGAGAAAAACCCCTCTCTGAAAAGAGATGAAGCCTAGTGAAGGACTAAAGAAGCCTCCAAACTAGGGAAAGTCCCAAAAAAAAGGAACAAAGATCAGGTAGAGAAGACTGTAATCTGCATGAGTGCCCTAAAATGACACTGCTCGAATCAGGATGGCAAATAAGGAAAACATCAGAACTCAAAGATATAGATGGAAAAAAACACCAAAGTCTAAAGAGTTGATCAAAAGAATAACATGTAGGACACCTATGAAGCATGAAGCTACAAACACTGTCAAAGAACAATTGTAATATGTATGAGTGCCCTCAAATGACACTACTCGAATCAGGATGGAAAACAAGGCAAAAATCAAAACTCAAAGATACAGATGGAAAAAAATACCAAGTCTAAAACTTCCAAAATAGGAATGAAAGAAGAGTGTCCATATGGTAAATGATCCATCTCACCGAAATGCATAGGTACCAGCCACTACATCTGCCTAGTATATAGAAACAAAATTGAAAACATAGCTCACTCCATCGAACCAAGGAAGCATATAGAACCAACAAGAAATACCCCCATAATGCTGATTAGGGAGAGGTATAATAGATACACTAAGAGACTGCCAAGAATAACTACATGATGAAGAACGTACGAGCACAAATAAAGTATGATGTCAAGGATGATCAGTCACTGACACATGAGGCTAATGTCGTGGAAGGAACACTCACTTGACAAAGGTACAAAAACCCCCCCATGACACTTTATAATATAGTGCGAGTACAATCAGACACAAAATGTGTAGGATCCCAAGCATGCATGATGGCACTTTATCTCAGTGTGTTTGCAAAAAATAAATACTATAGAAAAAAATGTATACAATATCCAGGAATGATTGAAATCTATAGAAACACATGTAACAGCTAACAAGGAGTCATCCCATGCACAAAAAATGATCCTAGGACCTAAAACATACAAAATATCTACCAGAATGCCAAAAGAAAAAATTGAATAAAATATACTTGGAGCAGATTCTGGTAATGAGACCCATACAAGAAGAAGGAGAACTGAATCATCTTTCCAACGTCGCGTGGAAGTTGAAAAACCAAGTCTGGATGAGCAAGATATGGTTCCCGGAGTGCAAAAAGGAACCCTAACTTTGATGGGAAAAAAGGCTCCAAGATAGAAAAATCAGAAATCCAAACCTGGAAAATCAGGTCAGGCTCATAACCAGCTTTCTGATGATATCTTCTTTGCTGAAAAATGATACCGTACATGCTCAAGATATGAGTAAAAAACTAGAAGGTGCTCATTATGAAAAAAGGGCAAGTTGTATGACGGGTTGGTGGCTGTCAAATTTGACCCAAATCTCATACTTGGGATTGTTGACATCAGCGACACAGAAAATGAGGCAGTGTCAAAACCAAGGTGGATTTTTGCCTCCAAAGCATGCCAAGGGTCGTGCATGAAAAAATAGGTCCCAAATTTCAACTTTATCCTAATTGTATGTGCCTTATATGAAAATGGGGGGTTTTGGGGCATTTTGGACATGATCGGGAGGTTGATTTGTGCCCATAGTACTCTGAAAATATCTCCACCCCAAATCCATGCAACTTTTCATAGAAAACCTCTCAAGAAACTAGATTTGAAGGGCAAGACCAAAAAAAACTCTCATGAAGAGAACAGGGGCATGAAAGGGCAGAGCTATGATGCCATATTGGATTTGATGAAAACCATCAACCCTACAGCTCCCAGGAACCACTTGCATGCAAACACCTGTCACAGAAAGAGAGAAGCAAAAGCTATGGAAGCCAGAAATAACAAATCTGTGAAAGAGGAAACATCTTCAATTGTTTCAATAATAATAGAATGGAATTACAAAAGAATTAATAATTACAAAGTGATCAATCCTAATAAAGGAGATCAAAACCCTAAGAAGGGTGGATAAACCTAGGTTGCATGAATAATTAATAAAGAATTAATTATCGCATGCCTAAAGTTTAGCTTAAGTGAACTAGAGATAAAAAGGTGACTTAATAATTAAATCAATAATGATTTTTTTTTATTGGTAAGGCTTTTTGTATTAATGTCAAAGCAAATTACATCATAATATTCAACATCCAAACTACACTATCCTTCTAAAGTATCTTTCGGGCATTTACCCATCTTGTCATGCCATTTCTAATCACATCCCCCAAGAAGCATTATTGTTTCCTCGTTGTCCTCAAAGTAAAGTTCGCCTTCATCGCACTCCTTTGTAATTTTTTCTTCTTTTTCCTAAACAAAATAGAAAAGGCACCCACCAAAATATCATTCTTCTAGCTAAATTCCCTCCACCACCTTCTCACACATTGGGATTACTTCATTTATACACTTTGTATACATGAGTACCAAAGTACTCTCAATATTTCCCACGTCATCCTTGAAAGGATGAGCCATCATTTTTTTGCTTGCACTTCTCCAAATAATTAGCCCTTCCACCTTACACAAGTATCATTAATTCCACATTAAACACATGCCCATTAATTCTCCCTTCAACTGTTATTGAGTTATTTCAAATGAGCTCAATTGCATTTTAAAATTTAAATTTATACTTTACCAATTACCTCCTATAGGAAAGAATCCCTATACGTGTTAAAGAACTAAAGTACCAGAGAACATCCATCTCTACTCACAAATCAAAGTCATCCTCTCTCCATCAGCCCTAATTCCACATCTTTACTATCAAAGTCTCAAAAATCTTCTAGCAATTCCTCTTTCATTCTCTCTCTTAACTTCACACAAACTTTTGACATAGTCTTTGCTACTTCATTCCTTTCTTGCTTTGCATGAGAAACTTTGAATTCTACAAATGACCTTAATACCAAATTGATTTATTTTAAAAATTTGTTCATTTTCCACACTCTCAACATGCCTTTAGCAATTGCATTTACAATTATTTGTGAATCCCCTTCCAAACAAAATTTATCCACTCTCAGTTTCTTGGCCACTAAAATCTTTGTAAGAGTAGCCCGCACTTCAACCTCATTATGTGTTCCATCACAAAGTTTCTTTGCTCCAACCACAAGAATATTTCCACTCCATGCATGAGCCACGTAGCCTACTCCTGAGGGACCTGAGTTTCCCTAGGAGGCCCCATCAAATTAAATTTTATCCATCCTTGGTCCAGAGGTCTCAAATTTTCCTTCACTTTCCCCTTACTAGTTGGATAAACCCAAGATTGCCCATTAATAGGGAAAAAAATAAAATAATACTTTAAAAGCATTAGATCAATAAAAATCATTTAAATTTTGACAAGAATATGAAGACATAATAATTTGAAAACACAAAATAAATGGATTGTAATATGATGAAAGATGATGTAAATTTTTTGAAAGAAAATGAAATGTACCTAGAAAATACTGTAAAACCAAAGTAAAGAATACAATCAATAGAATAAGACAAGGTAAGGTGAAAGTGTTTAAAGAAAGAAACTTGACATAATCTGAAGTAAAAAGAAAATAGAGGCTAGTAGAATACTAGGGGAGAGGATCTAGTACATGCTCATCCTAACTTCACACTTCTCAAAATCCTATGTGGTTATTTCAAATTACTCTCAATTTTTCACAACAATTTACTTGTCGTGTTCCCTACTTATAAAAAAAATTTTCAAGTCCACATGGTCAAATACGATGCCATGTCAACATGCTTTTTTGTGAAGGTGTCCAAAATGGTCCTAAAAAGTGATAAGAGCAATAGGGGCGCAGTAAGTCACGTGTTTAATGGTACACTAATGTGGCACTACATGAGTGGTTGTTTTTTTTTAAATTTAGAGGCAACTTTTTGGGGATATGTATTGATAGGACATTTTTAGTGGACCACTACAAGGTCTATTTTGTCCACCTATTATAATATTTAATGGACCCCGCACATGTATTGGCTCCTCTCCCCTAATAAAATAAATAATAAAAGGGAAAATAAATTACTTTAGAATTAAGACTTACATTTTTCACTTTGATCTTCTTATGGTCTTATATGTCCATCCCACTCCCCCAAGCCTATGTAATATGAACCCCATAATTTTAACCTAATTTCTCAAAATTGTGCATAACCAACAACTCTCACTTGTTTTCATGTTGTTCATGTTTGTACTACCTCAAGCAATATTATCTTATAATTTATCTCTTTTCCTTCATTTACATAGCTACATACAAGCTTTCTTTTTTTCTTTTTTTTTTCTTTTTTAACTTTGTTGGTTTTTACCACTTTTCATTCTTTCATCATCACCACTTTACTTAATTTTATGTTTCTTAACACGTTTTTTTTTATTGGTAACATTTTATATTGATATCGATAAATGAAAATTACATAATTAAGCCAATTATCTATTTGGCTGCCCCATTACATTCAGATTGCTTGTCTACCCAAGCATCTATCCATATAGTCCTAGAACTATAGACTTAAAGATATTAACATCACAAGACCAACAATGCCTATAACAATTCATCTATACATTAAGTTGATGCAACTAGGAAAACACATCAACAACACGGGCTATCCCCAAAATAGAGACACTGGAATATGCCCCACCACACAGTAGGCCACCCCACCTCATTTCTCTTTAAACCAGGCAACTGCTTCTTCCTTGGTGAAATTTGGGATGGCACAGGCATCAACCATTGTGAACCTACACTTTCCCATGCCACTTGCAGTCGCCTCCCCCAGGAGGGATTTATCCACATTCTTGCACTTGTAGATGCCCCTACCTCATTTCGCCCACCTCTAGCCAGTTGGTGCCTCAGAGGTTCACCCGGAGGGTGCACACTCTTTCTGAGGGTCGTCTTCCTGAAGCCCATGTGTTCAGCCTCCTCCTCCCTAGTGTTCATCTGCAGCAAGGTGAGCATCTTTTGCCATGCCTTGGAAGCCTTCGACAGATGTACTTCCTGAGGGGTAGCTAACAACCAAACCACCAGGACTTGCATGGATTTGTCTCCACCTCCAATTTGCCTCCACAACTCCAATCCCATGGCCATCCTGACACCCAACTCGGCCCTATTAATGATTTCATCCACCTCCAGCAACCACTGCTAATCAATGCTTGCATTAACGACCTTACAGACCTCTTCCTTTGACTCCCCAACCATCAACGCTAGAGCAACAAACAAAGAAGCAACATCCAAATTCGTCCTCCTCCTCCAGTAGGCATCCATAAACTCCAGGTCAAAGAAATCCATGACAACACTCAAAAAGGCCATATCTTCAAAGAGGAAGATGTGTTTCAGACGCCTACCCGTGACATTTCCCTTGTAAGACTGGGTTTGGTTGCATTATTCCAGTGCAAAGTTTGCTTCCATTTTGACTGCTCTGCTCAAAACCTGCTCAAAGTGTGCCAAGAAAAGGGGCCAATCTCCACATTAAATGCATTCCAAGAAGGATCTGGAAGACGCGCCCATTCATTACTTACTACTTGCGGGTTATCACATGTGTGGCATTACTCTCCAATGAGTGCTTGATACGGGGTAATAATTGTGCATCTTTATAACAAGTGGATGTAAAGCAATGGAAATCAACTTCAAATTAATCCACTTTGAGGAGAGTGAAATCTTTGAATGTGGCATTATGATTCGCAAGGGGTTTACTTGCTCCTAGGTTGGCCAATTTATTGGCCTCCCCATTTGCCTGCCTATACACACGGGAAATCCGAAAGTTCTCAAATTTCAACAAGAAGCATCTAATCTGTTTAATATGCTTGTCAAGGTGCCATGACTCCAGATTGCCTTTCTTAATCTCGTTTATGATGATCTCAGAATTCCCTTCTAGGTGAACCTTTTGAAAGTCCATTTTTACTCCCAATAAAGTCGCCTCTTTTGCAACTTCACACTCTACCTCATTGTTGGTTCCATCTCGTAACCTCTTTGCTGCAAATGCTACGATGTTGCCTTCATAGTCCCGAGCTATGCATCCACTCCCGGAAGTCCTGGGTTACCTCTGGCTACCCCGTCAAAATTAATTTTGATCCATCCTTCGTCTGGTGGTTGCCAAGCACACCTCAATCTTCACAAGCAAGGAGTAACCTTTGAAGGCCCATTAACGGGGTGTTTCTTAACACGTTTTATTTATTTTACTTTTTAGCATTTCACTTCTTTATCACACTCAATCTTAACAATTTTTCTTAGTGTACCATATTTTAAATTTTCACTTTAATCATTATTATTCTTAGAGTTTAGTATTTTTGCAAACATTTTGATTTTTATCATACACATTATTCTTTCAATGGGTTGTCAATTACTTCATCTAATTTAGTTCCTTAAGCTTGTGGAGTAAATACCCTCGACCATTATGCATAATTAATTCATCTTCTCCATAAATAAATTCGGTCATTCCCATTGTCTATTTAATTGAAAATTTGCACATTTCAAATGAGGAATCTGAAATAGATATTCAGCTAGTGGAGAAATGATAGGTTTTGGTGTTGTCCAATTTTGAATTACATTGTAGCTCACTGTAGTTTCCAACTGCCTATGACCATATATATTGTTGTTAGACTTTTTGGTGATATGGGTATGTGTATATGAGTCACAAATCTTTTCCTATTCAGTATTAGTACACAATGACAAAATGGAGATTTGGGGAATTGTGTTCTATTTTGTAGGGTGATAGTAGGGATCAACAATGATACTATTTACATGCACGTACTCGAGTGGCGTTTATTGCTTAAGTGTTTTTATTTCATTCTACACTCACAGAGTTAGGGTATCAGTCAAAGGCAGTTTGTTGTATGTGTATGTCAGTTGAAGACATGGACACTGAATGCTAGAGTGAGATGTTACCCCAGATGTTGTGCACTACCTCAGAATTTATAATAGTAGTTACATTTAAAGTATTTTTTTTATTTGGGAATTGTAAGTGTAGCATAAGGGCATCCTTTGGTGCCCAATTTTGACTATAAATCTTTATTTAACAGGGGATAGAAGAATTTTTTGAATATATACGTTTTATGAGTGTTCGATTTTAGGGTGAACTTTAACATACATTATACTTTTTGAGCTAGGATTTGAGGTTTTCTTTATAGTTCTTTCTTCCAAGAGTTCTTGGACCAATTATTATATATAAATATATATTTAGTGGCTTGCCACTTTTGCCAAAAAAAAAATCATCTTTTTTTGGATATTTGTCATCCTCATTCTTAATACATACCCTTAATTTCCACAATTGTTACACTTTATACTCTTACTTTACTTATTCGACCAGTCTTAATCCACAACTTTTATTCATTTGCATCTAGTTTTAGTTTCTTACATCTCTCATCTTGTGATATCATCTTTACATAATTAGATACCTTGTTTTTTTGTTACTCTAATGCATCCAACCTCTTTTCATATTTTCTTAACTTTTGTCACAACCTTAATTTTTTTAAAATTATTTATTTATTCAAAGAAAAATTATAATTGCTAATTAAATTTATGAATATCTATAAATATTTAAATTATTAATTAAAATATTTTTTGTACTAATTAAATAATATATTTTATACTATCATTTTAATTAATATTTAATAATTTTTCCTTTAAATATAATAAAATAAGAAATTATATTAATAATTAAATATATAATAATTATAAATTTTTTTATGAAAATATTATTTAGAAACAAAAGATAAAATTAATTTTATATATTCTAATATGAAAAAGTTTTCCTATTAAAAACAAAGAACTATTAATAATAATGCAAAGAACGCTCTTGTAAATATATTGAATCTTGTAGGAAAAGGGAAAAATTAGTAACAAACCAAACTTGATGTCATTACGATAAGTTAAAAAAATTAAGGAGGGCAAAATTTTAAAAAGGGAATGGTCTTATAAGAAAGTACAAATTTTTGAAAAAATGGAAATTGCTAGAAATTAGTAGTACACTTTTTTGGGTGTGAAATGATTAGATGATAGGTTTTATCTTTGGGGGCGGGGGGGGGAGTGGGTATAAAGTTAATTGGTAGACTATCACTATCAAAGTTGGTTTCTGAGTTTTTAATCAATTTCGGTAAAAACAAGTGCCATGTAGTGGCGAGTACTTGCCTTCAATTGTGTAAGTAGTTTTTTTCAAGTTGGAATTATATTTAAAGGGTCAACTGTAGTTTAATTTAGATGATGAAGATATTTATAGTTCTTGTACAATATCAAACCCAAACATGCAACATAATCTATAATCCATATAGCAGCTGAGCAATTTGGCGATCCAACCCACTAATGCTATGTGAGTAACACAAAATGTACTAAGTAAAAAGTTATCCTTATGTTAGAACGTTGACCATAGATAGCATATATAACATTATGGAGACATACATACTCACTACATGAATGTATTGTCAACACTACCTTTGCAATAATCAACATGCATATCCATAAACTTACTAATGCACAAACCAACTTTGGAAGTTGTAAACTTTTCGAATATGATTGTTTATAATATTCTACAATGACATAAAACGAGACCAAGATGACTTGAAAGACGAGAATGCTAATGTAATACTACTTTGAAAGATGCAGAACATCCATGATTTAATTCCTACTGGGGTCAATGAGGTTGTTTTCATTCCCTAGTGACTTTGACAAAATGAATTCCTTCCTCCTATGTTGATGAAGCCAGACATTTAGAGAATGTTAGCCTACGAAAAAATAAATATTGAATATAAAAGGCCACCACTTCCAATTATTTGAAGTTTTGTGCATCATTTTTAAAAGAAACATATGAATAAGAGGCATAAAGTTGATACATAAAAAGATCTATTTTTTTTTAAGACTTTATGGGAAAATGATCGTAGGTAAGAAGACACATGTGTTGCATGTGTAAAAATAGTTGTATTAGCTTGACAATAGCTTTACAACTAATTTGTATACGTATAAACAAACAACTGCATTTTGTGCTTACACTAAAAATGTGCATGTACTTAATTTTGTAAAATCACTTTGCAATACAATAAGTGATAATTTGGTGAAGAGACAAAAACACTATGACATCGTATCATGCAATATTCGTGTTATAGATTTTCCCACAAAATTCCTCCACCCAAAAGCAAAATAGAAGAGAGACTTTGTCTAAGCTAGGAAAAGCACATGAATAGTTCACTAATAAATTTTACCTTAAATTTCGACGAGAATTAGTCGAATTTTCTACGACAATTGGTCGAATAAGAGACTAAAACTTTCGTCGATCTTTTTTCGTCGAATTTTCTACATGGTAAATAATAGTCAAAATTTTGACCCCATAACTGGTCGAATTATCGACTGCAACAATCCCTTGTAACAAGAAAAATAAGATGTCGCATAATTGGTGTAAATATCAAAATTGAGACCATTGTGTCGTCAAATTATCCACCTAAATTCGTCGAATGGAGCATCGCAGGTATAGCATCCTGGTCGATTTAGTCCATTTTGTCATCGAATTATCCACCAAAATTTGTCGCAGAAACCATCGATTGTATAGCATCCTGGTCGAATTCAGTACTGTGTAAAGGATGAAATTTTGACCAATACTAACTTTTGTTTTTAAAAAAATGTGATGAGGATGGAGCAATGCGATATTTGATATTTTTAATTTTGACATTTGTCATTTGAATACTACTACTAGCCTCTAGTTATTATGTTATACATCTTATATTTTTAATACTAATTTTTCAAGTACTAATACTATATGTATTATATCAGCACCACTCCCCCGCCATCCCCTGGCATTCCCAGACTATTGCTACTATTGCTATTATACTCTAGAAAGAAGTCACTATCACTCACCAGAGTCTATATTTCTGCGACACAACTTGTCAAGCTGCATTACCTTCTGATTCCAAAGATATTTTGTCCACATCTCTGATATTAGCAACATCATCTATTTTAAAAGAATTACCCCAGTGGAGTATAATACCCGAAAACACAAGGAGTTCATTCAAGTAATTTAGTCAGAAATCAAGCAATTCCATTCATCATCATCAAACATCATCAATCTCATA